>JANQAP020000504.1:2824313-2845022 GCA_026874005.2 Erythroxylum coriaceum
TTAAGTATCTCTATACTTTAGCCTATGAGATCGACTACTTCCTTCATAAGGAAAAACACAACGTATGCTAGTCTTTTAACGTTCTATTAATGTCCAATCTTAATAGAACAATGACTAGGAACATTTAGGAAAAATACATAAATGCAATATGAATCTCATAATTATAATCTCATTATAATTTCATTTGCAATGTACAATTATTCTATAGACTTTATCATATACATCTAAACATGTAAAAGATAAAAAATATCGTTAAATAATTTGTCACTAAACTACAATCAAAGCGATTAGCTATAAGGCATAAACCAACATAAATAAAGTGGAAGTTTGTGATTAGTTAACTAATGAACTAAAATTAACAAAGAATCAAAATATTCATCTGAAAATAAAGATTGAGAAATTCAAATTTTAGCTGAATCAAGAAATTCAAATTTTAATAACTCTAATTCAAGGGAAATATCTCATCTAATTAAAAATTGATCATTGTTTTAAAAATAATAATTTTACAATTCAAGTAGTTAGTCAAAACATATTAGAAAAGTCATAATAAGTCTTAAATATTCCTAAATTAGTTGGTTCAAACCCAGCATTCAAACAAAAACTTACCATCAATTGGTTGAATATGATAACATTACGTATCAATTAAATTATAGCAATAAACTTACTAAAAAAGACTAAACCCTAAATTAAATAATTGAAATAGCTACAACTATTTAATTTAGCTTTCTTATTTCTCATAAGTCAAATATGTAACTTTATAAACAACCTATTTGCTACTTATATCAATCCTTAATGACAATTTCGAATTATTGAATTTATAGATAGCTATAGAATAATCATCAAATTAATTTGTCAGATTAATCAATATTGATTACTCATAAAATCAAATAACATAAAACAAGAAATATTTAAATTGAAATAAAAAATTTAGGTTTAAAACAAAACTTTCCAAAGTTACAACTAGAGTTTTGAATCTAATTTAATCAGAATATTCAAAATTAGCCACTCTTGAGTTAAGTTCCAATACCAAAAATAGAAGAAAAGATGACAGATTAATAGAAAATTACAAAGAACAAAAATAAGATGATATGGAAAAGTGAAGAACGTTTTCGTCTCCTTTTCCTACCTAAAGACTAGCTTCCCTCTATCATGCAGAGATTCCTATTTAAACAAATACATGTCCTTGTATAAAGATTCCTATTTAAACAAATTCATGTCCCTATATAATAGGGCTGGAAATAGGTTTTCTAATTGGATTCAAACTTTTGGAGTGAATATGGTGATCTTGCCTTATCTACTACAATAACCTTTCCATTTTTTCCAAAATTCATGATTTTGACAAATAACGCTCTAATTAGATCCAATCTCTACTTGTCATCTCCGAAAACAAAATAAATATTGATTTCTCCATTTAAGGACCAAAATTAAGCCAAAACAAAAAAGATAGATCTAATTATCATAACCAAATAACATCTTATCAAATTATCCCACGCTAGACTCATGCTTGTCCTCAACTATACATTAATTCAATATGTTAGTCATCCTCATAATAACCTCTTATCTTCTTTCGTGTTATCTAGAAATATCCCAAAAGCTACTACACATTAAAGGTTTAAAATAAAATAACAATTAAAAGAACAAGCACTCAAATGACACATTTTAGAGTGAAAAATATGGTATTTAATCAATTCCATCAAAATAATTGAAACAAGATTTGACATCCTCTCATGGATTTGTCTTTATACAGTCAAAGTGTTTAGAGTTCATTAAGCTCTAAAGTCAAAGTATAGCGAGTTATTTCTATAAACTTACTCATAAATCATATCTCCACCACTAACAAAAAAGAACTTAATGAATAATTCTTGATAAAAGTTATAACGTGACTTAGGTAAGATATGAAAAAAAGAAGTTTTAGTTTAAGTAAATTGAAGAAAAAAATACAAAATTATGCACACAAGTTTTAACTTAAGTCAGTCCAAAACTCACTTGTTTAAATAGCATCCTTTTCAATCACCTTATCATTTTTTTTCTTTTCCTTTTCTTCTTTCTTCTTTTCTTCTCTTTTTTATCTTTTACTTTATCTTTATTTTTTAACAAGAACATCAAAGAGCAGATATCTTTTTTTTTATATACTCCTTCCCATTCTAAAAACTGAAAAATTAAAACAATGCAACTTGAATTAACCAATTTACTTTTCATGAAAATAGTCAAAATCCTATGTAAATAAGCTTGATATAATTCCTTTAATTTAGGAGCTCAAAATTATTAAGGACGTCAAAAAAGAAGAAGAGCAAAAGTGACTTGTAATAAGGTTAGTATTCCAAAAAAGAAAGGTTAAGCTCAAATTGGTTATCTAGGGATAAAAATCAAGTTATGTTTGTCTAGGTCAAAAAGAGTTATACCTAAGTGCTCTTATCATTTCTATACATAAATTCATAAAAAATTATAGTCTTAAAATATATTGAAAAGCAATTTCTAGCATAAACAAGCTACGTTTGATAACACACCAAAAACAAAAATATATGAGCACAAGTATGATGAATTGCTATTAGGCTAAAAAGCTCATATAAGTGTCAAAATGCATAATGTCTTATGCATTTTCATTGAACAAAACCAATGAGATACTTGAAGTAATTTAATGAAAAACATTAAATTGCTTGCCTCTTATACATTAAAACTCAAACCAAAAATGTATCCTAACTTAGTGATTAATTCTAAACAACAATAATAAAATTTTAAGGATACTACGAGAAATAATCAACATATGAATTATAATATTATTGAATCTAAGCATAAATCTCAAAGCTCATCAGAGAATATACTTTTCCTCTCCCACACACCTAAACCATACATTATCCCTATTATATGCGCAAGATGCTCACATTCCACAAAAAATAAAACAAAGCATAGAGTAGAAGACTCCCTTGAGTTGTGAGCATCTGAAATTAGATGCACTATGGTGTTGGTGGACATAGAGTTATCACCCCTATAAATTGTAGTAGAGCATCCAAATTCTTCTCCAGTTTATAGATTTTACGTTCCAACCTCTCTAGTTGAAAGTGATGCTCATGTTAGATTGGTGGAACCAAAAGATATAGAGGTTGTGGAACATCAAAACCCTATTATTGATTTGATGATGAACCTTGTCATGGGGGATTTTATTGCTCGAGTAACCTCATTCTGTTTAATCAAGCCTTGTCCAATGGTTCCATCTCATAAGCTATATGCATATCAATATCAGTTATATCAAACAAATTGAGATTAATAGCCTGGTCGATAATAAGGGAACCAAGACATAAGTTCTTGTTAGAAGAGATAAGAGTGTTAAACTACCTAGCCAACCAAGCACCCAAATTGACGTATATTTTATGTAACATACACCAACTCAAATTTAGTGCAACTACAATTCTTGGCCTTCCTTCCTAAATAATTAAAAGCCAAGAAATGATGCATATAAATCCATTCGAGTTCATTAAAATCATTGCCCTTATATTTACTTGGATGATAAACCAACTGTTCAGAAGAAATTTATTTCTATACTCTATAAGAATCAAAATCACTATAGTCTATAATAGTTTCTGTGTATTGGGTCATATAAGCATATTCCTCATTTATCAACCCCAAAATCAAATTAAATTCAGTGATGCTCTATTTAAATTTGACACCCATCAATTTGTATTGTACCATATTGGGACTATGTAGAGAGAAATTATCCAGTTTATCACTAAATATCAAACAACAGATTAATACAAAATGTCTCCAACTCATATCAGTAATCAAATCATCAAAATTTTCTTTGATATATAATTCTTCTAAGGAAGGATAATGCACATACTTACTAATATTAATATGTCAGGTTTTGAGAGCGATATATCGTTGTTTTCTTTCTTTAAAGATGAAAGTGAGATATTCACAAAGGTCTAACTTAGCTGGTGGCAAGATAGATGTATTTTTAGTTATCTGAGCATGCTTCCTATGGGTACCTATTGTAGGTCCAATTTCATATTGATTTTGTGTAGTTGGATTCACTTTAGACTTGCCTTTTTTCGTTCTCTAATTAGTATTTTTAAAATCCCATAATTATGAAAATTATAAACAAAACATTAATCCTAAAAATAACTTAAACAACCTGGTAATAACTAAAATCAAATTTAAAATGAAAGGAATTAAAATTATTTAATAAAAATAAGTAAAGAAAACTATAAAATAAAAAAAAAGACATTAGTAAAATACTAGTGGAGAGCTGGATTGCTTAGTCTGTGTGTTGTATGGCTGGCGATATACATTGGTAGGTGTTGGGAGGGTGGTTGGGATGCTAGGGTTATCCTTTGAATTTTTTATTTTTTAATTATCATTTTTTGAACATTTTATTTATATCATCATTTAGTTTTTATTTATATCTCTTTTATTATTTTTTATTATTTTAATTAATATTTCAAATTAAAGTTTTATTTATTTTTTTAAAAAATCATCATTTTCTAAAATATAGAACATATTACTAACATCTATAACCTGTGATCACACCTTATGAATGTTATTATTTTGGAAATAAGGGGTTTCACTCAAGAAAGCTGAATCACATAAGACGTGATCTCGCCTTATAAATTTTAGTATTCAAGAATTTAAGATGATTGTTACCTTAACCTGAGTTATATAAGGCGTGATTACACCTTATAAATTTTAGTAATCTAGAATTTTGAGTTTTTTATCTTGATAGCTAAATTAGATAAGGCATAAGCTTCCCTTATGAATTTAAGTATTTTAGAATTTAAGACCCAATTTTCCGTTAAACGAATAAAGTACTACTCAAAGAAACACAAATGAAAACTATATATAACAAAAACAAAACTAATAAAAATGATCATGTTTTAGATTGTCTCCTAAAAAGAGAAATTATTTAACGTCGTTATGCTCGATAGAGCTTTTTTCTTCTCAAACTTCTACGTACTGAGGAAATGCCAAATCAATATCCGCCACCCTTAAAACTATCATCTCCTCATAAAATGGTTTCTATCTATGTTCGTAAAGTCTTCCCAAAATCTAGACTTTTTACTTCCATTGCATCATAAGGAAATCCATTAGGATAATAAAAGGACAAAGCCATCTAAAAGGTAACTTACTTGACATAAGCTTTAGTCAAGAGTTATATAATAACACTTCCATCCCACCTCAAATTGATTTCTTAAGATCATATTATCATGGAACAATTTGGTTTTCTCTTTATAAATTCTTGCACTCTCGTAAGCATCCAACTTTAGTTCCTTTAACTCTTACAATTGTAATTTCCTTGCCTCCCCATCTTTTGCCAAATCTATATTGCAATGTTCCACCCAATAAGCTTTATATTCAACCTCCACTAGTAAATGGCAGGTTTTACCAGAAACCAATCAATAAGGAGACATTCCTATTGGTGTTCTATAAGTTGTATGATACATTTAAAGAGCATCATCTATATATAAACTTTAATCCTTTCATCCAATATTTACCATCTTTTTCAAAATAGACTTTACTTCTTTGTTTGATACTTTTACTTATCCATTAATTTGTGGATGGTACGCCGTAGCTACTTAATGATACACTCTATAATTTTTAAACAAAGTTGCTAGTGCTTTGTTGCAAAAATGGCTTCTTTAATCACTACTAATAAATTGCAGAACTCTAAATGTATTGAAAATATAAGACTTTATAAAACCTATAACAACTGGAAAATCATCAATCTTGTTGGCTTTTGCTACCACCACTTCGAAACATAATCAATTGCTGAAAAAATGTAAGAAAAATCACAAAAGGGCCCATAAAATCAATACCACATATATTAAATATGTCAACTATAAGAATTTGGTTTGAGGCCTTTCATTTCTATGAGATAACATACGTATGTTTTGGCATCTATTACAACTTTTACAAAACACATAAGCATTTATAAACAAAGTCTCCTAATACAAACCACTATTTAAAAATTTTCTAGCAATTCATTTAAGACCAAACAGACCACCGCATACATAATTATGTTAAAAGTTAAGACATAATGATGTTCTTCCTCTGGCACACAATGCTTAATAATTTGATAGGAGCAGAACTTTCACATTTGTGGTTCATCCTAAATATAATATTTTACTCATTTTCCCTTCCTAGACTTACTAATGTAATTAGGCAAAGTTCTAATAACTAAATAATTAATAAGGTCTACTTAACATGGAACCATACCTTTCATTTAGAATAATTGCTCATTAGGAAAAGTTTCAGAAATAGGTAAAATATCTTCATACCTTACCAATATACTCATATGGTTTACTATTGGATTTTTTACTCCTTTTCTATCCCTTGTTATCAAATCAAACTCTTGAAGTAGCAAAATCAACTATATCAACCTTAATATGACTCTTTCTTTGTAGAAAGGTTTTTTAGTGTTGTATGGTCAAAATATAGAATAACTTTAGAGCCAAGAAAATAAGATCTAAATTTATCTAAAGTAAAAATAATTGCTAAAACATCCTTTTCAATTGTACAATAATCAAAATGTGCAACATCCAATGTTTTTAAAGTATAATAGATAATATGAATTTGTTTTCCAATCCTTTGGCCTAAAATAACTCCCATTTTATAACTGCTAGCATTACATATGATCTCAAATCGTAGATACCAATTTGGTGGTTGAATAATAGGTGCACTTGTCAACAATTACTTAGAGCTTATCAAAAGCTTCTTTGCATTCCTTTCTAAATTCAAATGACACATCTTTTTACAGTAAATTTGATAATGGTATCGCAGTCTCAGAAAAATCCTTATTAATCTCGTGATAAAATCCTACATGTATAAGAAAAGATAGAAATTCCCTAACATTTGTAGGGTAAGGTAAGTTAATAATTAAATGTACTTTTGCTTTGTCAACTTCTATGCCCCTCAATGAAATCACATATCCTAAACGATGCCTTGATTAACCATAAAATGACTTTTTTCATAATTCAACACTAAATTCTTTTCAATGCATCTTTTGAGAACCTTAGATAAATGATTTAAGAAATCATCAAATGAATCTCCATAAACTGTGAAATCATTCCTGAATACTTCAATGCAATTTTCAATATACTTAGAAATATACTCATCATACAACTTTGAAATGTACCTAGAGCATTATAAAGACTGAAGGGCATTCACTTGAAGGCATACGTTCCAAAAGGGTATATAAAGGTACTATTTTCATGATCTTCTTAGTAATTACTATATGGTAGTAACCTGAAAAACCATCCAAAAAGGAAAAACATGATTTACTCATAAGTCTTTCTAAAATTTGACCTATAAAGGGTAATGGGAAATGATATTTTCTAGAGACTAAGTTAAGCTTCCTAAAGTTTATGCACATTCACCACCCATTATGTTCCCTTATTGGCATGAACTCATCATCCTAATTTCTTATCACTATCATCCCATTTTTCTTTGACATAACATGTATTAGGCTCACCCATTCACTATCCGAGATTAGATAAATTGTACCTACATTAAAAAGTTCCAGAATCTCTTTCCTTACTAAATCTTTCATTATTAGATTAAGTCTTCTTTAGGGTTCCCTTATTGGCTTAATATTTTCTTCCAAAAGAAACCTATGCATGAAATTGCTAGGCTAGTGCCTTTTATATCTGCTAAATTCCAGCTGAGTTTAGTTTTGTATTCCTTAAGTAGTGCTACTAGTCTTTTCTCTAGTCTAGTAGTTAACCTTTTTTAGATGATCACAAGTAGTGACTCTCCTTCAACCAAATAGACATAATTTAGGTAATCAGGTAAGGCCTTCAATTCTATCCTCAAATCTTGTAAAACAAAAGGCAACATTTTCTTGTAAGTTATAGAAATTTCATAATTTAAAGTTTTTGAATCTATTAACATTACTGATGACGATTCTACAACTTCATAAGTTTTATCAACTTGTTTGATTACTTCTAGTTTAGCACCAAACTTCAACTCATCATAAAAACTTTATTCTTTAAAAATATCATGCATACTTGAATCCACAATATCTATATGATAAATAGAGTGAAAACATTAAGGTACTTTATTACCTAAAAAATATTAAACTTTATTATTTATTCATCAAACTCAATGGAAAGAGTATACTCTCCTACATCAATTTTTACCTTAGTCTTCTTGATAAACAACCTTCCAATAAAATAAAAGACAAATGCTCAACCCTATCACCATCTATTTTTAAAATGTAAAAGTCCACTAAAAATACCAATAGGATGAACATAAGAATGATTAGCTTGTTGAATAATCATATTAGTTTCTTACAAAGAATTTAGATTTAAAACCCGATAAATTAAGTATGACATGACAATTAATATATACAACTAAGTCTAGCATGGAACGTTCAATTTTCTTATCACCAATGACATAAGGAAGTGTAAACATACTAGGAACTTTGCATTTTTTTGTTGATTTCCCATTCATCGTAGCTGATACATTCTTACCCAATATTATCCTCTCTTTTTCCCTTAACTTCCTTTTATTTGTGCATAGTTCTTCCAAAAACTTTGCATATTTTGGAGTTTGCTTGATGGCTTCTAAAAGTGGTATATTGATTTTTACCTTTTTTTAAGGTCTTTAAGATCTCTTTTTCGTATTGCTCTTCTTTGGATTTAGCTAATCTGTAAAGGAAAGGAGGTACACGTGCATTAATTAATATCGGTAAAGATAAATCAACTTTTACTTTTATTGATTCTTAAGTTAGAGGTTCATCTTTCTTCTCTCCTTCTTCATGCTTTTCTACCTCCATTGGTAAGGAAGATTCATATTGAATTTCCTTCCCATTTCTCAATGTCATTGCACTTACATTCTCTTCAGGATTCAACACCATTTATGAAGTTCATTTTCTTGATACTACTCTTCCAATTTACTAAATTGTGAAGACTTGCTTGTGTTTCCTATTGAAATTGTTTAATATTAGTAGGAAATTCCTTAACAACTTCATCTAAAGACATACTTGAATTTAAAGATTGAGATTGAGCATAAGTAGGTACTTGAGGTTTTCTATTGAAATTTTGAGGTTTTTGGTATCTTTGTTACCCTCCCTAACTTCCATAGTTATAATTTTTATGATCCATCCATTCTGAATTATAGTAGTTAGAATAAGGGAAATACTTCCATTGAGGTTGACTAGGAAATCCCCTATTACACTAACTTATTGGATAGAGTCTTTTTGCAATATAAAGCACGTATTCATAGGATGCTCAAGGAATGAGTATATTCCACATACTCGTGCTAATTACAATTGACCTATAGTGTTTATTAAGACTCCTCCACTAACTACATCTAATACTCCTATCCATTGGCAATAGCCCTTCATAAAAGTACTGAATCAACAGTTGATCAGAAATTTAATAATGTGACAAACTAGCACATAATTCCTTAAATCTCTCCCAATATTCATACATTGATTCTTATATAAATTGTCTTATCAAACATATATCCTTTTTAATATTTATTACTTATGATGTAGGAGAGAACTTATCCAAAAACAACCTTTTGTCTCATTCCATATGGTCAGAATCTTCACCAATTGTTAACTCTATCTCAACTTTTGCTTCTAGAGGCGAATGACCTTTTCCTTACTTAGTCTTTTTCCTTACATGATGCATTGTCTTCTCAATTCCAGGATTATATTGCAATTTACCTTTCAGAGAAAAATGAGTCATATAAGATAAAAGATTCGAAAAAAACTATAAAATAACCTAAGAAAACTAAGAAACTAAAATAGCTCCCGGGCAATGACGTGAAAATTTTGATTAATTATTGAAGCCATTAAAATTAATTCAGATTTACTAAACTCTTGTAACAATTATGGAACTAGGTGGATCCCAAGAGAACTAACAACTAATTTCTTAATTTCAATTTTCCAGAAAATGTGGGGTTTGTGATTAATTAACTAATGAATAAATTATCAAAATTATCAATTGAAAATAAAGATTAAGAAATTCAATTTTACTTAACTATGATTAAAGGAAAATAAGTCATCTAATTATAAAGAATAATTTTCACAATTCAAGCATTTACTTTGAAACATATTAGGATAGCCATAATAAGTCCCAGATTTTCTTAAATTAGTTAGTTCAAACTTAGCAAAAACTTACCATCAATTGAATGGGTATGATAGCATTCTATATCAATTATATAACATTCTATATCAATTAAATGATAGCAATAAGCTTAGTAAAAAATACTAAACCCTAAATTAAAAAATTGAGATAACACCTATTCAATTTACTTTTCTTGTTTTTCATAAGTCAAATATGCAAATTCATAAATAACATACTTACTACTTATATTAATCCTTTATGACAATTACAGATCATTGAACTCATGGACAACTATAGAATAATTAAAATCAAATTAAATTTTCATATTAAACAATATTAATTGCTCGTGAAACAAAAAGAACACAAAACAAGAAATACTTGAATTGAAATAGAAATCTATGCTTAGAGCTAAACCTCACAAGGTTACAACTGGAGTTTTAAATTCCCTTTAATCAAAATATTTGGAATAAGTCACTCGTGGCTTTAGTTCCAACACCAAAAATAGAAGAAAAGATGAAAATTAAGAGAAATTTATAAACAAAACAAAAATAAGGTGATATGGAAAAGTGAAGAACATTTTCCTCTCCTTTTCTAACCCAAAAACTAGCTTTTCTCTATCTTGTAGAGATTCCTATCTAAACAAATTCAAATAGGGTTGGAAATAAGTTTCCTAACTGGATTCAAACTCTTAAGGTGAATATGGCATTAAATGTTATCTCACCTTATCCACTACAATAATTTGCCCACTTTTCCCAAATCATGATTTTGACAAATTATACCTCAATTTGATCCAATCTCCACTTGTCATCTCCTAAAATAAAATATATATTAATTTCCCCACTTAAGCATCAAAACTAAGCCAAATAAAAGAGATCAATCCAATTATCATAACCAAATAAAATCTTATCAGTAGCTTCCTAATGTTTTATCTTCCCATCAAGTCTTTGTTATTTAATATCATTAATTCTCATCGTTATGAAAGATCTCTTTATTCATAAAAATGTTTCTTTCAAGAAAATGTTTTGATCCATTGATTTGACTTTGAAGATGATTTTAATCTTGTCCTTCTATATAGCACATATTGTACAACTTAGAATTATTCTAAAAGTTTTTGTAATACTTTGTATTGCTTACCTATTTAATAATATGGGACTAGCACTAGGAAATATATATTGCAATTATTTGCAGCTTATTACATATTATTGTTAGGTATTAACATTTCAAGAAATATTTTATGCTGATTACTAAAAAACCAAATTATAATCTATACTTGGTGTTTAATATCCTTTTTAATACTAATCAAAGCACAAAAGATACTTTATGCATGCTTTCTGAAAACCAGATTAGATCTAACCATTAAAATCTAGGGATATCATCAACAATGAGTTTAGTGCATGACTAAAAAGTGAACATGTCCAAGCTACACCTCAATCAAATAATTATATTCGTAATGTCAAGTTTAGGGTGGTAATTAGGCAAGTTATTAATATTTCCTAAGTAGACTTTTTTATGATATGTTAGTGAAGACCATCTGCTTACTTAGATAATAAACTTAAAGCTTATAGTTTTTGGAATACTTGCCATCAAGGATCTAGCACTAAGTTATTTATGCAAAGGACTTAGGTTATGCTAATTGGCATACTATAGTCGTGTTTTCTCTCCATTTTGACAACACTTTTAATGTTAGCATTAACTTTATCTCTAAGGTTTAAAATATATAAGAGTGTTTGAGATGTGTTGCTTTTAGCTTAGATTCTCCAAAACTCTTACCCTTAAGGATTAATTGTGTATACTTTACACCTAAAGGGGTTATTGATTTATAAATAGTTTTCATATTCTTTTAGCTAATAAAACCTTGTTTATTATTATGATAGCTTTAATTCCCAACCCTTTTTAGACATTAGGTTTACAAACACCTTCCTATTTGACTTTAGCATTAGATGCTACATTCTAATTTTCTAACCATAAGAAATCTTTTGGTAGTCTCTTGATAGATTTAGTTAAGTTAAAGGGTAGAAAATGATGTGAGTACTAGTACACCTGAAAGCTAAAAAGAAATATAATTGATGAATTATAATATCCCAAAAAAAGATAGGAATATATTTTACCAAATTTTTTTTCTAAGTAATGGACTAAAGAGGGGTTATCAGTTTATAAGTATAAATCTTGAACCTACTATTTAGGATTCCTAAGTATTTGAAAGAATGTTGGAGTTAGATAAAGCCTAAGAGCACGGTATTTTCTGTTGCAAAGTTAGTGGTAACAATTGAGGCAATAATATTGATCTTGTTTTGATGATGGAGAGACTTGAGGACCTTTGAAAATTTTTAAGAGAGTTAGGAATAACCTTGATCAATTCTAGGTTTGTCCTAAAAAGCAATGGTATATCATGTGTAAAAATGAGGTTGAAGGTTTAGATTTTTCACACTTAAAGTGAAAATGAAATTTTTTTCCTTCTCAATGTTGCGAGCTACTAGCTTGATAAAAGCTTTATTACAAATGTTCAATAGGCAAAAGGATAATGAGTCACCTTGTCTAATTTTTTTTGCTCATTGGAAAGTTTGTGTAGGTTCCCTATTCACTAGAAAACTGAATCAGGTAGAGTCAATACACTGTTTTAGACATTAGATGAATTTAATAAGAAATCTAAATGTTTTTTCAAAAATTAAAATATTTCATTGAATAAAAATATATATAATTTAGAGTAAAATTGATCTAGAATAGTCCAAAAGATCTAGATTACAAAGATTATAATTCCCAGTAATCATCTACATCATGATATCTAAGGGAGACTTATGAATATAAAAAAACCAATATTATTCTAATCCCCATCTTCTCTTTATGCTATATGATAGATTTACTGCTATTCCTCTTGTTAACATGGCCGATCTACATTGAAGATAAATGTCCTAAAAAACCATCTCTGTGCTTCTACTTTTTTGTTTAAAAGTTCTGCAATTTCTCTCTTTTCAGATGTAATACACAATATTGCCTAGCTTATCTTGATTGCTTTGAGAGATGCTATATTTTGCACTCTAAGTTTCCCTAACCAAGTAATAGTTTCACTCCAAGAGTCCACTAGTCTGCCCTTGTTAAGAGTAACCTACATCTGGCCCCAGACTTGCCTAGTATACCTATATTTAATCATAACATGTTCCAGATTTTTCAATTCAATATTACATAACTCATAGTGCAATGTGTTAATTGAGAACTTGATCTTATCCTTCGTGAGTAACCCTCTATTGATTCCCATCCATTAGATGAATGATTGAGTTAGATTGATTTCAATGTCCCATACCAAAGTTGTCCACTCCTGCCTTATGTTCTGGCAGTTTGTACAAATGTTTTACATGCTTTTATGCTAAACTTCTTTGATTTATTTGCTAGCCATTGAATTTCATCTTGTTCTCCCTCATGGCATCTTGTCATCTCTTCTAATATGAATCTAGCACTTCTATTATTATGGTTGGGCCATGTCCATTGATTGTTTCTAATTAGCATGCTTACTTTAGTTTTCAGATTCACCACCAATTTCAAGGGTTATTTCTCTTCCACATTATATAGGGGACCTTGATAATGCCAATTATCATACTAAAAGTATTTACTTTCTCCATTCCCAATCTTGTGGAATACTTGATTTTGCATCCATTGCCTTGTCTCTAAGATTTCCTTTAAAGTTCCAAACATTTCCTACCTTTGCTTTAGTATCCAAATACTCTTATTCTTTATGAATACATTATGTATCCATTTCACTCATAAATTCTCCCTTTTATAACACAACCATCACAAGTTCCTTGCTATCCTTACCTTATTAATCATCCTTGCAGAGTGAATTCCTAGTCGCCCTGGTGCTTAGGTCTGCAAATTTTACTCCTACTTATCTTCGCTTTGCTTCTACCTTGGTTTGAACCATTTCATAAGAAATATGTAGGTCTCCTATCTACTTCCTTAAGGATACTTTTGTCTGAATTAACTGGTGCCCGCCTCCATAACTAAGGAACCTATTACTCCATTGGTTGATTCTTCCATAGATTGAGTCCAAAAAAGGTTTACAGTATGCTACATCGATTCTTCTTAGGCATATTGGTACCCTTAAGTACTTAAAGAGTATGCTTCCTTATTTTAATCCCATCTCTATAGATTTTGAGGCTATCTCTCTACTTGAGTTGCTTGATAAGTATAAACAACTCTTCATTGGATTTCTTCTTTGGCTTAAAATATCTTGGAACTCCTTCATCGCTTACAATATTAAATCTATTGAATTTTTCTCAGCCCTACAAAACAATAGTGAGTCATCTGCAAAAGTTAGGTGTATGAGCGTTATACCTTTACATCTGCTATGGAACTAAAATTTTGGGTGCCTCCTTATATTACTTGCAAGGAGAGTTGACAAGACCTCTATGCAAAGTATAAATAGGTAAGGGGATAGTAGGTCCACTTACCTTAGTCCTCTCCTTGCTTTGGTCAGGTTTGTAGGTTCCCCATCCACTAAGATTAGCATAGAAGCAGTGGTTAAACATTCCTCTACCCATTTTCTAAACATGGGAGTATAACCTATTGCCTCCAATGTATTGAAAATAAAACTCCAAAAATTGAGTCATAGGTGTTTGCAAGGTCCATCTTTATAAGAAATCCAAATGTTATTAGTGAGTCAAACATGAATTTCCATTATACTAAGTTAAAAGCCTTGTAAAATTCCACTTTTAAGGCATAACATTTATATAATTTTTCCATGATAATTCCTGAAGAATTCTTGAGCCAGTAGAAGATTTTCACCTATATTTATGCCTTTAATGAATGTTTCTTAGCTTAAGATAATATGTGTTAGAGAATGACCTTAACTCTTAAATCCAATATCTTACATATTGTTTAGTGCAACATATTGTAGCAAGAAATTAGTTTAAAATCATGGAAAGTTTAGGGGTTTTGGAATTTAGGTATAAGAAATATGATATTTTATTGAATGCGTTCAATAGCTAGCTTGAAGAGAAGAACTTAATAATTGCACTTAAGATAATATCTCTTTTAAAGCTTTAAGATAAATTAAAAGAAGAATGCATTCAACCCATTTGGTCTTAAGGCTTTATTTGTATCAATGTTGAACAAAGTTCTTTCTATGTCAACTCTTATAAATGGCTTAATGAGAAACTCTATATAGTCATTGTTGATGAAATGAGGTATAAAAGATTTAATTTCATAAAGGCTTAAGATATTACTTTTATAGCTCCCTAAAATGTTTTTGAAAAAATTAAAAGCCAAGATCTCTAGGTTCTCCTAATCCATAATGGATTTCTATATTGTTGTCTATAAGAGAAATGATATTATTAATGTTTTTTATGTTAAGAAAGAAGTTATAGAAGAACTTTATGTTCCTATCACCATCCCTGAACTATTGAATTATTTATCTTTGTCTTAGAATGGATTTATATGTATCTAATGTTTCCATATAACAAGAAAGAGCATGTTTTTCTTGTATCAGGGGACCCTTATCCCCTAGGTTAGAGGAGAGTTTAGTTTAGAGAGCTAACAGATGGTTCTTAGAGGTCTTAATCATATACATAGTGTTATTATTAAATCTTTTTTAATATTCTTAAGCTTTTGTTTGATTGTAGTTAGCCTTCTCATGCATTTGTAGGATTCAAATCTAATTATAATGGCATTAGCACCTCTTGAGACAATTGCTTATAGTTTAGGTACTTCATTAGATAATTGTTAAACTTAAAAGTATATTTCCTAATATTAGAGTTGGTGTTGATATGAACTTTAATTGGGGAATGGTCTAACTATATAGGTGAGTGAAAATGGCATACGCTCAAGGAGAAGGAAGAGAATCAGGTAGAGTAACTAATGTCATATACAACTTTTTTCTCAATTGTAGGTTGCCTTCCTACTTATTACTTCATATATATTGATGTCAATCATATATGATGTCCTTAATTCCAATCTTATAGAAGCATTTTTTAAAATCATTTTTATCTTTGATCAAACATATACCATTTACTTTATGGACATAAAGAGTATTGTTGAAATTTCTAAGGACAAGACAAGGGTTGCTAAAGGAATTAGCTTAAGGTTATAATGTAATTCCACCTTCGAAAGTCTAAATTGTATGCATAAATAAAAATAATATTAGCCAAGGTTTTGGTTCTAATTAAGGTTACCTTCATGTGGGTAAATTGGTATGATATCTGACTATTTTCAATTCAGACTTACTTGGGATCAAATGCTACCAATATTCTTCCATTATAGTGGGTTTAGTAATTAGTGATTGAGTGTCTTTTTCTCAAAATCATAGGCCTTACTTAAAGAAAGTTACTTTTACTTTACTCTTTAAAGGACTAAATAAGTGGACCTTCTATTGATTAGGAAGTCACTGAAGATTTGCTATTTATTAGGGCAATTTAGTCTTTTTATATTTTTATAACTATGAACATTCAAAGGATTTGGGGGTAGTCCCTTTCTTTTTTAGTTTTCTACCTAATTTCCTTCTAATGATAATTACAGTGCTTTCTTTAGCTTACTCTAATTTAATGTCTATTGGAGTTGATTGTGACACTATCATTCTCTCCTTGCCCCAAAAGGGTGCGTTATGTTGCATAAGCTTGTTGAGAGTTTGGGAGTTAAGGGAAATCTAATGTTGGATCTAATAACTAAGCTTTGAAAAACACCTCACTTAGAGTTTACACATCAAAGGTCAACTCATCTGGAGTCTTTACATCAAGGATCTTTATATCAACCATGTTTGGGTCCTTTATCATTTTTTTAATCTCCTTAATCTCCTATTTATCAAAAGGGGCTATAGTTTCTTTAGAATTCCCCTCAACTAAAGGATCCTTAAGGTTGATCCCTATTAACTCATTAGAAACATATGTGATAAACTTCTCTTTGTTAGTTTCCAGGTTTTGGATGTAGTTGTTGAATAAGATTCCATTAGTCGGATATGGAGATTTTAGATTCCATTAATCCCCTTACTTCATCTAACCTTTTAAGATTCATCATTTTAGGTAACTCCATTTGCACATCCACCTTAAGGTAAACTCTGGCATAACATATCCTCTTTAATTCATTATTTTTCTCATATAAACATTGTTTGTAGAACTAGTCAAATAGCTCAAACCAATGGTTATCCAATATTTTAAGAGAATTAGAACATAAGGGATTTCCATTTATGTTCTAGGGACCTTGCTCCAACACTTTAATCATATTAGTTTCATGAGTGAATTTGAATAAATAAAAATCCTATTCTGTCAAAAAAGTTTTCTTAAGACCTAATCTGCCTTATTTTGATTCAGCCTACATTTGCATTTAGAAAAAAAAAGCCTTTAATCAAAGAAATACCCTAAAATAAATGTTTCAGCAGCAGTCGAGTAGTAGTAATAGGAGTAGTAGAGGAGTAGCAGTAGTAATAGTAGGATAAGGAGGTGGAGGAGGAGCAGTAGCAATAGTAGTAGAAGTAACAGCAGTAGTAGTAGCAGTTGTAATGTAGCAATAGTAGTAGGCATATTAGGAGTAGTAGTAGTGGTGGTAAGCAGTAGTAGTAGAATTTACAAGTTTAGGCAAACTACAAAAGGAAAAATTTAAAAGAGGCCTCCCTTTTTTCTCTTACAATCTCTAAGTACGATCTTCTTGCATCCTCTCATTTGAGCGTCTGAATGTCTCCTTTTAATATGTCCAAACCACCTAATCCTTGTCTCTCTTAATTTGTCAATAATATTAGCTACCTTTAATTTGTCCCTTACTATTACATTCCTAACTTTATCTCATCTAGTAAGGTTGAACATCTAACAAAGCATCTTCATTTTCGTCACCATTAGCTTATGAGTATGCACTTCTTTGAAGGGCTAACATTTTACCCTATAGAGCATGGTCAGCCATATCACTAAATAATATAATTTACCATTAAGCTTAGTGGTATCTTCTTGTCACACAAAAATACTGATACAGTTCTCCATTTAAGCTCTCATAATCTGATCCAGTGAGCTATGCCTTTATCAATCTCTCTGTTTCTTTGGATGATAGATTTTAGATATTTGAAACACTCCTTTTATGGTTCAAGCTTGACATTAATTCTCTCTTTTGGCTCATCCACTAAAATAATATCATCAGCAAACAACATATATCAAGGCATATCCTCTTGAATATTCTTAGTGAGCTCATCAATTACTACTACAAGCAGAAAGGGGCTTAAAGAAGAGCCTTGGCTTGAGAGAAAAGGTAATTCAGATAAAAGTTTAAGTAGGGACTCGATTGTTTTAACATAGAACACGTGTTACTTTATGGATTAAATTAAGTCCTAATACAGTAATAGTCACAATAGAAATGTGTAAAAATAAAGAGGATAAAGTGAATCACTAATTAGATCTTGAGTCAGGCTCTTGACAATATTCTTGTCATCCTATTAACACCAATAGTTGTAATAAAAATATGAAAAAAATTGATTGAAAAATCAAAAGTGGCTCAAAAAAAGATCAAACCAAACTCTTCATAGTATTCTTGTCATTCTAATATTGATAATAATTTATAATCAAAATATTCATAAATTTTATAATCTATTTTTGCCTAGTTGATATACTCAAACCGTAAAACACATTAAAAAAAAAAACTGCTTAGTGCATTGAAGAAGATAATCATTTATGGAGACGCTACACTGTTGAGACTGAGTAATGAGTTTTCGTGGGAAAACGAGCTCTACTGCTGTACATCGAACTAACATTCCAATAATTGTGCGACAAGATGTACAATCAGGCATGTACATGTTGTCGTATAAAAGCTTTAGTGTCAGTATCACTAATCGTAGGATTGAAATGAAGAGGACATTTTAATAACGTGATTTGTCTATAAAAGGTGAACATCAAGCCTCATTTGGCATCGTCTTTCCAACTTTACCCTAGAAGACCCTATACTTGGGATTCTTGATACATTGTTTGGTAGCGTTATGGCTAATATTTCTAAGCTGCAGATTGAAGTAGAGGTTAGTTCACAAGCTGATAAATTCTTTAACACATACAGGGTTAAAGCCCATATAGTACCCAAAACCTCTTCTGAGAACGTGCACGGTGTCGAGATTCATGAAGGGGATTTCGATTCTGCAGGAGCAATCAAGACATGGACTTACAACCTAGGTAATGTATGATCAAAGTGGGTAGTTCATTCTTTTTATTGTTGGAATAATCTTTTTTGTTTCCTCTTCAAGATGGAAAATTTCAGACTATAAAAGGGAAAACTGAAGTTGATGAGGAAAACAAGACGATAACTTGTACAACTATAGAAGGAGATGTGTTGAATCTTTACAAAAGCTTTAAAGTTATCCTCCAAATCATTCCCAAAGGTGAGGGTAGCTTGGTGAGATGGACTTGGGAATATGAGAAAGTGGATGACGACGTCCCAGACCCTAAAAAATTTCAGGATTTGGCTGTCAATCTCACCAAGGACGTTGATTCATACATTGTTAAAAATGGTTAAAAGATATATATATATATATATATATATATATATATATATAGGCACCCAGTCAATACCAATTTAAAATAATGAATTTATTGTGTGTGTGTATATATATATATAATTGTCTTTATTTGGATGGTAGTGTGTGTTTGCTGCCTTCCCATTTGGCATTATATGTTTATGTACCGGTATGAAATTGGCAGTACTTGTGGCTTTCAGTAAATTTTAAGATATGGTATGATGTATATGGTTCAATAAAGGCTGGTAGCGAAGTTGGTGATGCTACTGCTGCTCAAGCTTAATTACTTTCTATACGCTTAATGTTTATGCATTTCCGTTTTTTCATATTTTCTTGTTTTCATGTTTAAATTCTTATGCATCTAACATATAAAGTCTTGAGACGTGGATGCCGCAAATAAGTTTTTTTTCAAAGAAAACATACCACTACAAAATCTCGATGCTCTCGAGGCATTTTTATATTACATTCTAACCACAAAATCTGGGGCTAGTGATGAAATTTTAAGGGATATAGGGTAAACATTTTAAATCCTTCGACTTGAAAAAATTCAGTGAAACGAATGCTCACTTCTTTAATTTCTTTCATTACAATCAAATCATTAGGAAGCAATATATTTTACTACTATAAACAGATAAGATTTGAAGATATTTCTTTGCCAAAGTTATATACTACCACGCATAACTCTCCTATGTAATGTAATTATCAACAAATAATAAAAATAAAAGAAAAAAATAAAACATTTCAAATAAAACAATCGAATTGTAAGATATTTTGATGTAATTAATTCCAATTTTGTATTATCCTAACAATCGATAGGTTATGGTATTTATTTAATTATTCGAAGACGATAGTATCTTGTATCAACCGTAAGAGCCAACTTAGGTGTTTCAATCCCGACCTGGCTTAATAAGCAAGCATATTTAATTAGTGGTATAAAAATATTATGTATTATAGTATCAATTAACTAGTGATATAAAATTATCTTGAATTGTTATTCTTTTTTTTTTTGTTTACAAAGGAAAGGAAACAAAAAAACTACAACACACTAATGTTCGCCTCGCCTGATGGACACTCCTTGAATGTCTCGGCGAATCCACGGTAGTAGAGCAGGCGGAATGTCGGACAGGACATGCAGACCGGGGCTGGTTAAAGCTGCCATAGAGGCCAGTTGGTGAGCGC
>JANQAP020000504.1:3017733-3031692 GCA_026874005.2 Erythroxylum coriaceum
AGCTAAAAGATGTGATGGCCTCAATTTTTGTTATTTTTTTTCCTTCCAAAAAGCATGTGTTCTTTTAGTTAGTTTTTATTCTTCTACCAACACCAAAACAAAATTTTTAGGCATTAAGGAATGGTTTATTTTTGAACATTATATTTGTGATATATGTAGTTTGGATCATATGATTCCTTTTATGTTAAAATTTGTAGCTATGCAAGACTAAATTAATTTGTCTACATTTTTAAAATTTCTATAATTTCAAATTTTATGATAAAATTTCTCATCAATATTGTTCCACTAAATAGTTATCTGTAAGTGACAATTATGATCAAAAGTTGCACCGTCGTAATATCATTTATACCAATTCATAAATTTTTGTTATAAAAGGTATCAAGTAATAAATAAGTTTGGCATCATTATACATAATTCACTAATTACCATCCAAAAAGACAGTGTCCTAATATGTGGTCTTTTCTCACTGTGTATTTTGCATTTGTATGAACCGTTGGAAGAAGTATATAGTGACAGTTAAGAACATGTCACTCTTATTTTTTAAATAGCCCAACCTGAATTAATGACTAATTAAAAAAAAATATGTTACTAGAGAATATTACTAATGTCTTACCTAAGCGTCCCTGTAGCTATTACTTTTTATACCGTCTAGTTTCAAAACCATCACTGTTCGCAATAGGGATGGTACATATGTGACGGATAACCAAACCGTCAGTATAAGATGTAGTGACAGAAAAGTTGGTTAAAGGGACAGATATTTATCGTTACTAAATGACTTATTCCTTGTAGTGCTTCAAATAAAATTTTCATTACAAATTTCAAACCTTCTACATTTTGGGTAAACGGACTTTATTCAATCTCTATTATGATTAGTACCATTTTAAAGGTAAGAGATTATTCAATCTCGATTAAGATTATAACCATATTTAAGGTAAGAGACCCCTTTAATATTAATGGAAAGAAAGGGACAAGCTCCCAACTGTGGGATGAGCTCCAATGAGAGGAATTTGGCAGAATTCTCCCTCCTGAAGAACGAATTGATACACATCAAATTTGCTCATCAAATTCTGATGACCTCTTTCCTTTAATGGTAGATCTTCTTCTTTAAGGTTTTTATTATCATTCATATTAGCTCTCTTTCGTTATCATCTATATCTCATTTTCTGTTACAAAGCTATTAGATGAATGTGTGATTGTATATACTATGTGTTGTGTAAAGCTTCCTTGAATCTTCAAGAGAACATACATGAAAATGGGGGTGGTGGCGATGTCTCGATGGTCTGTATAAGAGGAATTGGTTGTTTTGGAACAATCATCCATTGCAAAAACTATATCTGTTCATTGTGACGATGATGGAGTCATTCAATCGGGTATACATGTGTTTGAATTTAGGTTCCTTATACCGTTTGATTTAACTTTTTAAGTTTTTAGGATTTAATATTTCAAAATATTATAAAGAAATTAACGTGATTGTTCTATACTGTTTACTGGTTAGGTGAAAAGCACAGTACGTATGGTTCATCTGATTTAGTGATCTATATTGCATCTGGGAAATCATTCAATCTATCTTCTGCTAGTTTAGTTAAAGTCAAGAAGTTGTTAGAAGAGGGTGTTAATAAACCCACTCTTGAGGGAAGATATTTGTCTGTTTCAATTAATGCCTTCGAAAGTGTAAGGAGCCTTTTTGGGAATCCAGATATAAGAAACTCCTTTACCTTATTTACTAAGTCTCATGTCACTTAGAATCCAGAAAAATAATTATTTCTTTTCCTTTTCGATGGAATAGTTATGAAACTTTATTTATTGCTTTGTCTATAAGAATTGTTAAACTTCTAATTAAAATCTAGTATTACTTACCATATATCATTTTTATTGTCTTTTCTGTAAGAGTCATATATCATTATATTACAAAATTCATGTTAAAACTATTTGAAAATTTTGTTACACCATATAAATTTTTCGCATATTATAATTTAAAAAAGAAAAAAATAAAAAGTATAAATCTATGTAATATTAATTAATTTTGAGATTATAGTTCCATAAATTATTTAAATGATTTGACATTTTTGAGAGCTAAATTTATTTTTACACTTAGAATCATTGTCAATAATATTAAATTTGAATTTTCTTAATATGATGTTCACAAACTGATCAAGTTAAAGTTAGTGAATTCATAATAACAAATAAGAAAGTTATTTTGTTATTAAGCATTTGGTGACAATTTTAAGAAATCGTCACCGAAAGTCACCCATTCTGGATGATTTATGAAATCATCGCCAAAGGCTTACATTTGGGAGATGCATCGCCAAAAGATAAGCAACTTATGACAATTTCCAAAACATGTCACCAAAGGATTTCCATTTGGCAACGATTTTTTTGAATCTTCGTAAAAAAAAAACATAGCCAAAGGTCCTTTTATTATAGTAACATACCCCGCATGTCAGCAAGATTTTTACTATGTGTTATTGTTGAATTTTAAATTCTTTTGTAAATTAAAAAATATTTTAACTCAAAAGATGTAACTTTATAATCAGTTTCCTCATTCTAAATAAACTTTACGGTTAGTTAAGCTAGTGTATAGTATATGTTAGTCCTACTTATTGTAGGGATGTAAAATAATTGATTTCGTCAGGGAATAAAATTTGATTAACAATTAAGATACATGGTACTTCTATATTATCAATTAATATTTTATAATTTCTTCGCATTTAATAAACAATCATTTTATTAGTATGTCATAGATATATGCTCAATAATTGAGCTTATATATATTAGTGTGGATGGCATTCCTTCCGTTGTAACTTTTGATATTAGTTCGAACCCAATAACACTAGAATCACAATTCAAGATAATTTTATATCACTAGTTAATTGATACTATAATATATAATTTTTTATATCATTAACTAAATTCATAAAATTCTTTGAAAACAAAGTCATCGAAAATATCTTTTAGGGTATTGCATATTAAAAGGTGTCTTATTATAATTTTGTCTTATTATAATTATCGCTAATATGTTTTTATTCTAGTATAGTTGTTATTGATAAATCATTTTGATGGAATTATAACAGATATGAACTAATAGCAACATCTTAAGTGGATATAAAATTTACAACTAGTTTTGTGACATTAATTTTCTCTGCTACTAGCTATTTATATGTGTTCGAGTACTCTATCCCTAGTTCAATGTTATTTACTTAAGCAAAGGGCTACATCATACTATTAAGTACTGGTAAAAGGGAAAGGTCTGTTAGCTCAAAGCTTTCTAAATTAATGATTTTGATGATAACAATCAATAACATTTAGTTTTAAAATTCAACTTTATTTGGATTTACACAAAAAGATAAAGATGTTAAAAGGATTATATCTTTTATTTAGCTATTTAAAATAAAAGAATAAATGTTTCTTATTTTGCAGGATTGTTTTAACAAACTTAGTTGATTATTTAGATACAGTCCCACTAAATCTGGAATGGATAAGCTCCTATCATTTCCGTATAAGAGAAGGATCCTGCTATTTACTCTATTCAATAGTTGACTCTAAGATACATTCAAATATTTATTCAAACGTCTAGATTTTTAAAGATACTACCAAAGATGATATCAAAGATACTTTTTAAAGGGATTCAAGGCAGATTCAGTTAGTTAAATAATTATGCAAAGGCTCGTTAAATAGAATGCCTATTTAACGAAGAGCTACTACATTCACAAAGCATGCAAGATTTCCTGAAATTCATCAGTGGCATCAATATTCTTGAAAGTCATATCCATAACAAATCCTCTGTGCCTTAGAAAAGGAAAATACTCTATTGAAAGAGATTGTTATTTTTCGAAGTTCACATTGAACAAATTCTATTTTTATTTGTTGAGATCTTGTAGAGGCTAGCTAACTACTATTAATACGGAAGGTTGAAGAATCTTAAAAAATATGTACTTGCGAGCTTCGAGAGACTCACCAAATCACTACTTAGAGATTTATTAGTGAATACTCAATTTGGATACTTGGGGACTAGACATAGGCTTCGTTATAAGCCGAACCAATATAAATTGGTTGTTTCGTTCTTTCTTTTCCTTAACTTTTAACTTTTAAATTTTAGTATTTTGGTTACTATTATTTTGATTTGCAGAAGGTTTCTTTCTTTTTAAAGCTTGACAGGCTACTTTCATTTTATTAGGTTCCTTTTGTTTTTTAAACTTTAGTAGGATCCTATCGTTTTAACAGGCTCCTATCAATTATACGAATTGAAAATAACTTGAAAACATTTTCAAGTCACATATAATTCACCCCCCTCTTTTATGTGTTTGCTTTATCATTTGGTATAAGAGACTTGGTTTCATGTTTATGGTGTTTTACAACATTTGATAGATCATGGCAAGCAACATGAGAAGTCTTGAAGGTAGTTTATTATAAAGCCTCCTTATTTTAATGGAAACAACTATTCATATTGAAAGGAAAGAATGACAATTTATCTTTAATTTGTGGACATTAAAGTCTGGAAAGCTATCAAAATGGGAGATATAGTTCCTGCTACTGATAACATAGAATTATGGATTGATGCAAATAGAAGAAATGCATAATTGAATGCTAAAGCAAGACAACATCTAAATTATGCACTCTCTCTAGAAGAGTATGAAATGATTTCCTACCGTTCTACAACAAAAGAAATGTGGGACAAACTTTAGGTTACCTTTGAAGGAACAAATGAGGTAAATAAACATAGGATATGTCTTTTAGTACATCAATATGAAACTATTTGTATAAAATAGGAGATACCATAGATGAATTCTTTAAATGATTCAACAACATCATCACAACTTTGAAGAACTTAGGAAATATATATATCCCAATGATGAGCTCATAACAAAAATCTTGAGGTCACTGCCAAAGGATTGGAGACCCAAAGTGGCTGCTCTAAAAACTACAAAGGATTTAGACACTATCTCATTCGATTGGCTAAGAGAAAATTTGATGATTCACTAGACATAACTTAAATAAGATGAAGGAGCCTCCTATATAAGAGGAATGGCTCTAAAAGATGATGAATCAATTCCATCAAATGGTGATGAAAGCAAAACTTAGTTGTAAATAGATGGAGATGGTGAATTCAATTTTAAGGTTAGAAAGTATGCACGCTTCTACAAAAAGAAACTGAAAAAGAAAAGAGAAGGAAATAAGAAAACTACAAACAACAGGTTCTTTTTTTTTAAAAAATTAAATCATATGCTATCACTGTAAAAAGCCTAGACGTACCAAATCAGAATATCCCCTTCTTGAAAAAGAAAAAACAAAGAATAGCAAATCCAGAAAACAATCTACGATTTCAGCTTGGTCTGATGAAGATTTTGAAAACTTTAATAAAGAAGAATCTGAAAAAGTAAGCATTGTCTGCCTTATGGTTGATTCAGGTGAAGACAAGATATGCTTTAGAACAGTTAAAAGAGAAAATCAATGGATAGTTTATAGTGGTTGTTCAAGACATATGATAGGTGAAATATCACATTTCAACTATATTGAAAGCAAAGACGGAGGTAATGTTGACTTTGTTGACAAAAACAAGACAAAGATCATAAGAATTGGTAAAATTGGCGCTTTTAATTATACTTTTATAGATAATGTTCTCTATGTAGATGGTTTGAAACATAACCTACTCAGTGAAAGTCAATTATGTGATAAGAGATATAGTCACTTTCTATGCATCTCATTGTGAAATAATTGATAATAATGATAACATTGTGTTTGATGCAATTATACCAAATGGATGTCAAAAGTGTTTTTCTAAATGGATATATTAATGAGGAAGTCTTTGTTAAGCAACTTCTAGGTTTCGAGAACATAGACCATCCATATTATATGATGAAGTTGACAAAAGCATTGTATTGTCTTAAGCAGGCTCCTCGAGCATGATATGATAGGTTAAGTTTCTTGCCTGAGAATAACTTTGAAAGAGGAAAGATAGATAAAACTTTATTTATTAAGAGGAAGAAAAATGATTTACTTATTGTTCAAATATATGTTAATGACATAATATTTAGTGCTACTAACCCATCTTTTTATAAAGATTTCTCAACTTTAATGTACGGGGAGTTTGAAATGAGTATGATGGGATAGTTATATTTCTTTCTTGGATTGCAAATTAAGCAAACAGAAAAAGGAATCTTCGTAAGTCAAGACAAGTACATAAAGGAAGTTATCAAGAAATGTCATTTTGAAGATGCCAAACCGATGGGAACTTCAGTGTATGCTGGAACTAAACTTGATAAGGATGAAGCTGGCAAAGCTATTGATGAGACAAAATATAGAGGAATGATTGGTTAACTTGTATATTTCATAAGTTTAAGAGCTGATATTATGCTTAGCATCTGTCTTTGTGCACGATTTCAATCAAATCCTAACATTAAGCAGTCAAGAGGATCTTTCGTTATCTCCTTGGAACTATGGACTTTAGTTTATAGTATCCAAAAATGACTCGTTTGATTTAGTTGGTTATTGTGATGTAGATTATGTAGGTGATAAGGTTGATAGGAAAAGAAAGTGGCTACTGTCAATTTCTTGGAGGAAGTTTAGTTTCTTGGTCCTGTAAGAAACAAAATTACATAACACTCTATAACTGAAGCTAAATATATAGCAGTAGCTAGCTGTTTTGTACAAATCTTATGGATGAAACATCAGGTTCAGGATTTTTCTTTAAACTTTAATCATATTCCTATATTATGTGACAGTACAAATGCAATTAACCTATCCAAAAATCATGTGCATCATTCTAGGACTAAGCATATAGAAGTTAAACATCATTTTCTTAAAGATCATGTCTTAGAAGGATTTATTGAACTATTGCATGTTAATACTGAAAATCAAGTAGTTGATACTTTCACTAAGCCACTTTTAGAAGATAAATTTTGTTCGTTAAGAAAATAACTTGGTATGTGCATATTATCTGATATTTAAATCTATTCGAAGATGTTATACTAGTCTAGTATGCAGATATTAATAGGCTTCTTCTAATAAGAAGGTCCTTATCAGGTCAAACGGGTTACTTAGAAGGCTCCTATGGTTCAAACGGGGTACTTAGAAGGCCTTTATCAGTTAAAAAGGGAAAAGTAATTTTTATTCTGAAAATCGTGATCACTGAATGATGTCGTTTTAGTTTATGAAAACATACATATGCTGTTTTAAAAACTTTTTATACATGATTGACAGAAGAGACAAAAGAGATTATATCTCTAAGAACGTGTATGAACCTTCATCTTCACACAAAACCATCTCCTAGAAATCACCTCTTAGAAACCATTTCCTAAAAATCATTTGGTTTATCTCAAGAATGTTCCTTCTTCTTATCTTTAAAACTCATTGTAGCTCACTTTCTTCTTATCTTAACATCCTTTATTTTTTGATAATGACACGAACAAAGTCCAAGGGCCAAAAGAAATCTTTGACATCTACTACTAGTTATGGTGAAACTCTCTACCATGAATAAGAGTCTAAAACTCTTGTTTTTGAATCTTCTTCTCTGTCACCAATAATTGGATCGCTAAACACTTCTGCTGAACCTATTTCTGGCACTTCTATCAAAAAGCCTCGAGTTTTGGAAGCATGCATTTAGGAAACTTTATACGAGAGAAAGAAAAAGATTTTGTCTTTGTTGTCTCTTCTTAAAGAATCAGATTCTGATTCATCCACCGTATAGAATGAATCAACTATCAAGCAACAATATGTTTCTGACTCTAGTGAAGAAAGTTTTGATGACTTAAACCCTAGCTTATTAGAAAAAGAAAAAGAAGCAGAAGAATAAAAAAAGAAGAAGAAGATAAATCTTCAAGTGAAGAAGAATATACTTTTGTGAGAAGAGTTTCTAGTAAGGGGGAGTTAATGAAGAAGGTACGATTTCATTCTTCTTTGGTTTCAAGATCTCCATCACCTTCTCCTTCACTGCCCACTCTCACTCTACCTACTATTAACCCTAATATCTCTGCATCTCCACCATCGACTACTTCTTGACTTGTTTCCACTGGTGAAAAATTACCTAAAGAATATTGGATCATCTTTGATGATGATTCAGATGAAGAGCCTGTTCGATTGCTAAGAAGACTAAGAACCAGAGGAGGTCTCCTAAAGCATGTTGAGAAAATGCCTGGAAAAGAAAAGAGCCCTGATGTTGAACCGAGGGAAGAAGAAACATCTCGGAAAAGAAAGAGAAGAAATAAGATAAGGAAAGACGCCTATGATTAAAAAAGCCTGTAGAGGATCCTACTGTTCGGGATGAACCAATTTTTGAAGAAACTTTGTTTGAAGAAATTCCCAAGACCAAATGGTCAAAGAACAAGAATGCCTTAGTACAGAAGAAAGGAGAGCCTTTAGCTTCGGTCAAGATTTTTCAGTCAATGAAAGCTGAAGTAAGATACAAATGGTGCTATAAGAAGAGAAAGGTGGCTACGTGAGTGTGAGATTCTTCTAATTGAGGAAAATTTGGGCAACTTGTTAGATATATAAAGCTCCTATAGGTAGAAATGACTTTCCTTGTCAAAAATGGGATATTGCTGATCTTGATCTAGGAGAAGTTGTTAATTTCATTTGCATGCACACGGAGAATACACAAAAAGGGAGACCTTGATGTAGATAATTAAATCTAGTGCTATATGCCTTGCATCATTATTTGCCACTTAAATTTTTCCAAGAAGTAACTCAATGGAAAGATGCAATCTTCTGGACACTTATATGGTCTACAACTTGTTAAAGGCAATAAGATGAACCTCCTAGCCATGATTTTGAGATTTATTGTGGATAAAGGAAGTCATAAGAACACTACAAGAGGGTTGCCTTATAGAATGTTACTGACCAAATTTCGCCTACTATGATGTATCTTTTGATGGTTTGGAATGGTCTACGCCTACCAAGTTTTATTCTTCCATTTCTTATCAATTTGGATATAAGTTAAAGAACAATGTCTGGGTTGAAAGGAAATCCGAAAGAATAGCAACTGTCTCAGGTCCTGCCCTACTACAATAGCCTCCTCCTCCAACACAACAGCCTCCTCCAAAAACTAACAATTTGGATATTCAATAACAACTGAGGGAGATTAGACTAAATCAGGATCAAATGCACAATTAGATTAAGGACATGCAAAATCTTCTTCGTGTTTTTATTAAATCTCTTAAAGAATACTTTCGTTAAGACAAATACATTTTTCTATTAATGGTTTTTTGGCATTGATATGACTATTTTTTGGTGCTTTCTGGTTTATAAATATTTATGATATTTGTCTGTTACTAATGATGATTTTGCATATTTTGTGATACTCTGAATGCTTTAAAGTGGTTTATTAAATTTCTGCCCTTCCTTTTGAAAATGGCAAAGGTGGTTAATACTGAGAGATATATTTTGATTTTTTTTTGTAAAATTAGATGCCAATTAGATGCTTAACGTATTGGATTTTTAACTTCTTATTTACACTTAAGTTCTCTGCATCTAATTTTCAAACGATAGACTCCTACTATTTAGCACTAATAGAAGGCTCCTTCTCATCAAGATTATAGTAAGGTCTTATTTAAAATTTTCACCATTATTTAAATCTTTCACTGTTATTTAAAGTTTTTTTGAAAATATATATTATTGCTTGTCATGATCAAAAAGGGGAGATTGTTAGCTCAAGGCTTTCTAAATTAATGATTTTGATGATAACAATCAATAACATTTAGTTACAAAAATTTAAATTTATTTGGATTTATTCAAAAATATTACGATGTTAAAAAGATTATATCTTTTAGTTATCTGTTTAAAATAAAAGGATAAACATTTCCTATTTTGCAGGAATTGTTTTAATAAATTTATTTGATTATTTAGATACGGTCTTAAAAAATCTGGAATGGAGAAGCTCCCATCATTTTGTATAAGCAAAGGATCTTGCTATTTACTCTATTCAACAGTCGGCTCTAAGATACAATCAAATATTTATTCAAACGTTTGGATTTTTGAAGATACTGCCAAAGATGATATTGAAGATATTTTTTAAAGGGATTCAAGGTAGATTCAGTTAGATAAATAATTAAGCAAAGGCTAGTTGAAGAGAATGCCTATTTAAAGAAGAGCTACTGCATTCACAAAGCACGCAAGATTTCCTGAAATTCATCAGTAGCATCAATATTCTTGAAATTCATATCCATAGAAAATACTTTATGCCTTAGAAAGCGAAAATACTCTATTGAGAGAGACTATTACTTTTTAAAGCTTTTATTGAGCAAATTCTATTTTCATTTGTTGAGGGCTTGTAGAGGCTAGCTAAATACTACTAGTATGGAAGGTTGAAGAACCTTGAAAAATATATACTCGTGAGCTTAGAGAGACTCTTCAAATCACTACTTAGAGATTTATTAATAAAATATTTAAGTTGGATACTTGGGGACTGGACATAGGCTTCGTTATAAGTTGAACCAGTATAAATTAGCTGTGTTGTTCTTCCTCTTTTCTTAACTTTTAAATTTTCACATTTTAGTTACTGTTATTTTCATTTGCACAAGGTTCCTTTCATTTTAAAGCTTAACAGGCTCCTTTCATTTTAGTAGGCTCCTTATGTTTTTAAACTTTAACATATTCCTATCGTGTTAACAGGTTTCTATCGCTTATACGAATTGAAAGTAACTTGCAAAATTTTTTAGGTCACACACAATTCACCCCGCTCTTGCGTGTGTTTACTTTATCAAAGTCATGCTAATTGTGTCATTAGATTTAAAAGTTCTACTATGGTTGGTTAAGACTTGAAATTGTCTAGCATCCCTGGCATCACTCTGCGGTCCAATGACTTAACTCTCCTTGTATTTATAGTGATTCTACCTATGCAACTAGTACAATATCAACCACAAACCTCAAACTTGATCAACGATGGATAAATTGAAAAATCAATTCTCAAGGATGATCATTTTTGTTTAGAATTATCTTAGCATTTTTTTTCTCTCAACTCTCTCTCTCTCTCGTAGCATCAATTGTTTTCATGAAATCTTAGAGAAAACTGAATCAGGTGGAAGGACTATGTATCTCCTTTTACTCTCAAATATATATTGAGGTTGAGGAGCTTCGCAAAGGATTAATATCTTCAAATCTTATCTGTTTATAGCAGTAAATATATTGCTTCCTAATGATTTGATTGTGATGAAAGAAATTAAAAAGTGCGCATTCATTTCACTGAATTTTTTCGAGTTGGATTTTAAATGTTTACCCTATATGCCTTAAAATGTTCATCACTAGCCCTAGATTTTGTGGTTAAAATGTAATATAAAACAACCTCGAGAGCATCGAGATTTTGTAATGGTATGTTTTGTTTGAAAAAAATCTTATTTACGAGATCCACATCTCAAGACTTTATATGTTTGATGCATAAGAATTTAAAGATGAAAACAAGAAAATATGAAAAATACGAAAATGCATAAACATTAAACGAATGGAAAGTAAGCTTGAGCAGTAGTAGCATAACCAACTTAGGCTACCAGCCTTTAAAAACATCATACCATATCTTAAAATTTACTGAAAGCCACAAGTGCTCATTTCATACTAGTACATAAACATATAATTCCACATGGGAAGCAACAAACACACATTACTACCCGAAGAAAGACAATGATATATATATATATATATATATATAGACACACACACACACTCACAATAATCACAATAAATTACTTATTTTAAATTGGTATTGAATGGATGCCTATATATTTATATATAACTTTTGAACATTTTTAACAATGTATGAATCAACGTTCTTGGTGAGATTGATAGCCAAATCCTAAAATTTTTTGGGGTCTGGGACGTCGTCATCCACTGTCTCTTATTCCCAAGTCCATCCAAGCTACCTTAATGATTTTGAGGATAACTTTAAAGCTTTTGTAAAGATTCAACACATCTCCTTCTATAGTTATAGAAGTTATCATCTTGTTTTCCTCATCAACTTCAATTTTCCTTTTTATAGTCTGTAATTTTCCATCTTGAAGAGGAAAAAAAAGATTATTCCAGTAATGTTGACGCTCACTCATTTTCCCTACTATTTTTATGTCTATGTATTTTTCATTCTTTGTTACAGTTTAGCTTGCCAGCTCAGCATGTCTTGAAGGATAACCGACTAACTTAGCTCTATAAAGAGAGCTGAGCTATTCTTTTGTGTGTGTTGGGAGAAAGAAGATTTTTCCTATTTGTGTTGTGAGAGTTTAACTTTGTTCTTGTGTTCATCATTTTTTCTCTTCTAATCTTCAGATTTTATCATGGTATCAGAGCCATGACCAGGTTCCATTTCTTCAACGCTTTTCTGTTGCATTCTTAAATGTGTTGATGATTCCTGGTTTCGACATTTGTTCTATTCTTTCTTGATTGTTTCACTTTGAATCTGAGCAATTTGTTGGTGAAGCTTTTTTTACTATGTCTACTAAAGTTCAATCACAATTTTCAACTATAATTGATGTCAATAGTGAATTGTATATTCATAATTCTGAACATTCAACTCATAGTCTTACTATGTAAAAACTGAATGGTGATAATTACAACAAATGTCAAAGATCTGTTGAGATTTCTGTGATTGCGAAGAATTAGTTAGGTTTTGTTAAAGGCACTTGTGCAAAGCCTGTAAATGAACCTGTTCAGGAGATGCAGTGGGAAAGATGTAACAATTTGGTAATATCTTGGATTCTACACTCTGTAGAACTAGATATAGGTAATAGCATTTTAAGTTTCAGATCTGCTGCTAACATTTGGAATGAATTGAAAGAGAGATATAGACAGTTCAATGGTCTAAGGAGATATCAGGCACAGAAGGAGTTGATAGGAATTTCTCAAGGCAATCAATCCGTGAGTAGTTATTACACACAGCTGAAGATGAAGTGGGATGAATATCTTAGTTTGGTTGAGTTACCAGTATGTAGTTCTTATGGTGCAGCTAAAGTGTTGAATAAATTCCTTGAGGATCAACAGCTTCTACAATTCCTTATGGGACTTAATGATGATTTTAAGACAGCAAGAGGGAGTATATTGATGATGCAGCCCATGCCTACTTTAAGTTAAGCCTATAGGTTGATCTTGTAGGAGGAGAAACAGAGAGATTGTGAAATGCCACCTGTTGTTTTGTCAGATGGAGCTGCTTTTACTGCTGGATATAAAAAACAGAAACAAAATGTGTATCAACCGAAGCATAGTAACAGTGGTAGTCAATTTCAAGTATCTAATAATAAGAATGTGGTGTTTGGAATTACACCTAATGGTAGGCAATCCAAGTTCTTTTGTGAATTTTGTAAGGTTTATGGACACTCCATAGACAGATATTTCAAGTTATATCCTCCAGCTCGAAGTGGTACTAAGTCTTGGGATAGGAGCAAGAGGCTGGTTGCTAATGTGAAACAAGATGTTCGTGATATTGAGGGTCCACCAGCTATAAATGATGAAGTTGATAATTCCAGGAATTCAGCAGAACCTAGTATAGGTATGAGCCAAGAGATGTATGACCAACTGGTGCTTTTGCTGAACAAGTTTGGTTCAACTGGAGGTCAGTCTTTGGGTACTGACAATGGTGAATCTAATGGTTCATCTGCTTTCTTTGCAGGTAAAAGTTTATGTTTCTTTGGTCATTGTCTTAAACCTATTTGGATCATTGACAGTGGTGTAATAGACCACATAGCCTCTAGCCTTCATTTGTTTCAAAACTTTCAGAAATTGCACACACCTTTCCAGATTAGTCTACCTAATGGTAAACAAGCCTTAGTAGCTCATATTGGAACTATGAAAATCAACTCAAACTAGACTTTGACCAACTGTTTACATGTGCCTGACTTCGAATACAACTTGATTTCTGTTCAAAAGTTGTGTGCTCAATATCATACTAGCATTATGTTTACACATTCTCATTGTCTCATTCAGGACCAAGCAATGAGGCCTCTGGTGCTTGGTAGAGAGCGAGGTGGACTTTACTTTGTGCTTGAGAACAGA
>JANQAP020000504.1:3055492-3072430 GCA_026874005.2 Erythroxylum coriaceum
CCTCACTCAATAGATGCACATCATGCCTGCCGGACCTAGTAAACCTTTTTTTTTGGGTTGTATGGGAAAGAAATAACAAGCAGCTAACGCCTTAAGAAGGCTATTGATCTCTCATCATTCTGAAACAATGAACGCATTCCTGAAAGCGGATGGTGCCATAAGACTAAGTCTTGAGCGTTCGACGATCCCAACTTAATTAAGAAGTCTGCACATTTATTACCTTCGCGAAGAGTTTGAGAAAGAGAACAACACCAGTCACGAGCAAGCAAGCTTCTAACTGGCACCCAAGAAGCCTTTATGTCAGATTCTATGAGAGGGCACTCTTTGGAAATGTCCAAATACATTCGTTAGGCCTCAACTTTTGATTCTTAAATGGTCTCTCCACCTATTAAAATCCTGAAAATAGGGTACAAGGTCAATAGCAATGTAGGCTGATTCTAAATAGGGAAGATTAGGTCTTAAGAAAACTCTTATCACAGAGGAGGATTTTTATTTATCCAAATTCACTTATAAAACTAGCATGATTAAAGTGTTAAAGCAAGGTCCCTAGCACGTAAATGGAAATCCCTTATGCTTTAAAGGTGAAAATCAGGTATAATTCTAAATCGAAATATCATGAAGAATATTTTATTGATATAGGTTAACTTTCACAACATGCTCTTAAAATATTGGTTGACTATTACTCTGAGCTACTTGACGAGCTCTACAAACAAACCTTTATGCTTATATGAGAACACTACTGAAACAAAAAGGATATGTTTTGCCAGAGTTTGCCTCGAGGTGGATGTGCAAATGAAGTTACCTGAAATGATGAATCATAAAAGGCTGGATGAAGAAAGGTGATTAGTGGAGTCTAAAATCTCCATATCCTACTAATGGAAGCCTATCAAATAACTACATCAAAAGCTTGGAAACTAACTAGGGAGAAGTTTATCACATATGGTTATACTGAGTTAATAGCGATCATCCTTAAGGATTGTTTAGATTCTGGGGAATTCTGAAGAAACTATAGCTCCTTCTGATAAATAGAAGATTAACGAGATTACAGAAATGACAAAGGACCCAAACATGGTTAATATAGAGATCCTTGATTTGGAGACTCTAGATGAGGTGACTTTTGATGCCGAGACTCTTGATGAGGTGTTTTTTAAAGCTTGGTTATTATATCCAACATTAGATATCCCTAACTCCTTAACTCTTAACAAGCTCCTGGAACACAACATACCTTTTTTTGGGCAAGGAAAGAATGATAGTGTCTCAATCAACTCCAATAGCATTATATTAGAATAAGCTAACGAAAGCACCTTAATCATCACTAGAAGGAAATCAAGTAGAAAACTAAAAAAGAAAGGGACTACCCCCAAATCCTTTTAATGTTCATAGTTAAAAAAAAAGTAAAAAGACTAAATTGCCTTAATAAATAGCAAATATTCAATTACCTCCTATTCAATGGAAGGTCTATTTGATTGGTCTTGTAGAGACTACAAAAAAGGCCACTTTCTTTAAGTAAGGCCATAATTTTTGAAAAGAAAAGGGCACTTATTCACTAATACTAAACCCACTATAATGGAAGAATATTGGTAGCTTTTGACCCTAAGTAAGTCTTAATTGAAAATAGTCAGATATACACCAATTTACCCACATGAAGGTAACCTTAATTAGAATCAATACCTTGGTTAATATTACTTTTATTTATACACATAATTTAGCCTTTCAAAGGTAGCATTATATTATGCCTTAAGTTGCTTCCTTTACCAACCTTTGGCTTGTCCTTAGGGATTTAAACAATAATCTTTATGTCCATAAAGTAAATGGCATATGTTTGATGAAAGATAATTAAGGACTTTATTTGTAGTGGACATCAATATATATGAAGTAATAAGCAAGAAGGCAACCCACAACTGAGAAAAAAGTTGTATATTACACTAGTTAACTCTACTTGACTCTCTCACTTCTCATTGAGTGGATTATACTTTCCTCTCCTTTATGGTCAGGCTATTCCCTAGTTAAAGTTCATATCAACACCTACTCTAATAGTAGGATATTTCCTTTTAGATTTAAAAATTATCCAATGAATTACTCGAACTATAAGAAATTGTCTAAAAAGGTACTAATTTCATTATCATTGGATTTAAATCCTACAAATGCATGAGAAGACTAACTAAAATCAAACAAGAGCTTAAAAATTTTAACAAAATTTTAGTAATAACACTCTACATATGATTAAGACCTCTAGGAACTGTTTATTAGCTCTTTAAGGTAAACTCTCCTCTAACCTAAGGGATAAGTGTCTCTTAATACTAGAAAAACTTGGTCTTTCTTGTTACATGGAAACATTAGATACATATAAATCCCCTTTTAAGGTAGAGATCAATAGTTCAATAGTTCAAGCATGATGATAGAAACATGAAGTTCTTCCACAACTCCATTCTTAATATAAACAACATCAATAGTATCAGTTCTCTTATAAACTATAATATAGAAATCCATTATGGATTAGGAGAACCTAGAAATCTTGGCTTTTATTTTTTAAAAATCATTTTACGGAGCTATAAAGGAACTATCTCAAGCCTTTATGAAATTAAATCCTTTGTAACTCAGTCTATCATTAATGACTAGGTAAAGTTTCTCTCCAAGCCATTTATGAGAGTTGATATAGAAAGAGCTTTGTTCAAGATTGATACAAATAAAATCCTAAGACCAAATGGGTTGAATGCATTCTTTTGTTAATTATCTTGAAGCATTAAAGGAGAAAATTTCTTAAGTGTAATTATGAAGTTCTTCTTTCCAAGCTAGCTACCGAAAGCATTCAATAAGATATCATATGTCTTATACCTAAAGTCTAAACTCTTAATGATCTCATTAAGCTAGTAGCTTGCAACATTGAGAATGCATATGATATACTAATGCTTGTTTAGGACAAACTTAGAACTGATCATGGTTATACCTAACTCTTTCAAAGGTTCTCAAGTCTCTCCATTAACAAAAACAAGATAAACATTATTGCCTCAAATGGTACCACTAACTTTGAATCAAAAAATACCATTCTCATAGGCTTTATATACTCCAACACTCTTTCAAATACTTAGGAATCCCAAATATGAGGCTTATGATTTACACTTATAAGCTGCTAACTCCTCTTTAATGAAATAAAAAAAAGAAGTTAGTATAATATATTCCTATCTTTTGTTGTCATATTACAACTTATCAATTATATGTTTTTTAGCTTCCAAGTGTACTAGTATTCACATCTTTTCCTACCCTTCAACTTAACTAAATCCATTGAGAAACTGTCAAAGGATTTTTTATAGTTTGAAAATCAAAATGTAGCATCCAATGGTAAAGTCAAATGGGACGATGCTTGTAAACCTAATATCTAGGAAGGGTTGGTAATTAAAGTTATCATAATAATGAAGAAGGTTCTATTAGCTAAAAGGAAAACTATGTATAGATCAAGAACCCCTTTAAGTGTAAAGGATATGCATTTAGTACTTAAAAGGTAAATTTTTTTGGAGAATCCAAGCTAAAACCAACACCTCTAGGACATTCATATATATTTTAAACCTTAGAGATAGAGTTAATGTTAACATCAAGAGTTTTTTCAAAATAGAGAGATCACATAGCAGTAGTATGTCAATTAGTATAAACTAGGCCCTCTATATAAATAACCTAATCCTAGATCCTTGATGCCAATTATTCCAAAAATTATAAGATTTAAGGCTATTATCTAAAGAAGCAGCTGGTCTTCACTAATAGATCATAACAAAGGCTATGTGGAAATCATTATAACTTGCCTAATTACAACCATAAACCTGACATTACAAATATAATTATTTGATTAAAGTATAACTTGGACCAGTTCACTAATTAGTCATGCACTAATTAGTGATAATATACCTAGATTTTATCAGTTAGATCTTGTCTAGTTTTCAAAAAGCATGCATAACGCATCCTTTATGCTTGGACTAGCACTAAGGAGTAGATTAAGCACCAAGTATAAATTATAATTTGGTTTTTATTAATTGCCATGAAATTTATTTGAGTGTTAATACCTAAAAATAATATGTAATAAGTTGCAAATGCTTTGTAATATATATTTCCAAGTGAAAGATTTGTCCTATATTATTAAATGGTCAAGAAAGATTCAAAGTAGAAAAACAAACATTCAGAATAATTCAAAGTTGTATCATATATGCTATATAAAGGACAAGAATAGAAGAATCTTCAGAGACAAACTGATGTATCAAACTGTTCTCTCAAAAGAAATGCTTTTATGAATAAATAGATCCCTCCTGACTATCAAAATTAACGATATAAAATAACAAAGACATGATAAGAAGATAGAACATTAAGAAGCTACTGATAAGATGTTATTTGGTTATGATATTTGGATTTATCTCTTTTATTTTGGCTTAATTTTGATGCTTAAATGGGGAAATTAATATTTATTTTATTTTAGGAGATAACAAATGGAGAATAGATCAAATTGGAGTAATATTTGTCAAAATCACAATTTTGGAGAAAAAGACAAATTATTGTAGTAGATAAGGCGAGATCACGCCTAATGCTAAATTCATCCCAATAGTTTTAATTCAATTAGGAAACTTATTTCCAGCACTTTTATATAGGGATTTGTATTTGTTTAGATAAATCTCTGCGAGATAGAGGGAAGCTAATTTTAGAAAAGGAGAGGAAAGCGTTCTTCACTTTTCCATATCACCCTATTTTCGTTTCTTTGTAATTTTCTCTTAATCTTTCAACTTTTTTTTTATTTTTACTGTTGGAACTAAAGCCATGTGTGGCTAATTCTAAACACTATGATTCAAGGGGATTCAAAACTCTAGTTGTAACCTTATGAGGTTTTGTTCTAAACATATATTTTTTATTTCAATTCAAGTATTTCTTGTTTTATGTTCTTTTATTTCACAAGTAATCAATATTGATTATTTTGAAAAATTAATTTGATAATGTTTATTCTATAGCTATCCATGAATTTTGTGATCCATAATTGTCATGAAGGATTGGAACAAGTAACAAGTATGTTATTTATTAAGTTGCATGTTTGACTTATGAGAAACAAGAAAAGTAAATTAAATAGTTGTAGTTATTTCAATTATCTAATTTAGGGCGTTTAGTCTTTTTCACTAAGTTTATTGCTATCAATTAATTGATATCAAATGTTATCATACCCAATTAATTGATATTAAGTTTTGATTTGAATGATAGGTTTGAGCTAACAAATTTAGGAAAATTTGAGACTTATTATGGCTATCCTAATATGTTACAAAAAACTGCATAAATTATGAAAATTATTCTTTTTATATCAACGATCAATATTATAATTACATGACAAATTTTCCTTGAATTATAGTTAATTAAAATTGAATTTCTCAATCCTTATTTTCAGTTGATTATTTTGATTCTTTTTTAATTTTAGTTAACTAGTTAATTAATCATAAACCCCCACATTGGTTGGACAATTGAAATTAAGAAACTAGTTGTTATTTCTCTTGGGAATCAACCTAGTTCCATGATACTACAAAATTTTAGTGAATCTCAATTAATTTTAAGGGCCTTGACAATCCAATTAAAATTTTCACATCATTGTAAGGGAACTATTTTAGTTTCTTAGTTTTTTTGTGTTATTTTACGGTTTACTACTAATCTCTTATTTTGTATGACTTATTTTTCCAAGATAGCTGAATTGCAATATTATCCTAAAATTGAGAAGACAATGCATTATTTAAGGAAAAAGACTAAGTAAGGAAAAGGTCATTCACCTTTAGAAGTGAAAGTTGAGATAGAGTTAACAATTGGTGAGGATTCTAATTTTCAAGAAGTTGAAGAAAAGATAGTGAGTCCTAATACTAGAACATTGAGGGAGTTAGCAACACCAAATTTGAATGAACAATTCGTATGCATAAGATTTCCAAATGTTGAGGTAGATTTTGAGTTAAAATATGGTCATAAAAGCTTGAAAGAATTTTATATGATTTGCTCTAGAATGAAGCCACAAGGGGTGATAGAAGAATAAATTAATCTCAAATCCTTTTCATTCTCATCGAAAGATAAGGTAAAGGATTGGTTATATTATCTTCCTTTTGGCTCAGTGACTATATGGAATGAGTTGAAAAGGTTATTCTAAGAGTTCTTTCCTACATTATGAGCAAACAATATCAGAAAGTAGATATGTGAGGTAAGACAATTCTCAGGAGAAACATGGTATGAATATTGGAAGAAGTTTAAGGACATATATGCTAGTTCCCTATATCATTAGATTTTTGATCAACCGTTGATTTATAACTTTTATGAACAACTATGCCAATGGATAGGTATATTAGATGCAGCTAGTGGAGAAGCTTTGGTTTTAAAAAAAAGAAACATCTATACAATTAACTTCAAACATGGCCAAAAATTCTTAATAATTCATGACAAGGATGGATAGAGCTCTAAGTGCATAAACAAGGTAAGTAATGCTAACCTTCAGGATAAAATTTCAAAATTGACTGCTTTAGTTCGTCAATTAGCTATAGGTGAATTTTAATTGGCACGAGTATGTAGAATTTGCTTATTCCCTAGGCATCCTATGAATATGTGCTCTACATTACAACAAAACTTTATCCAAGAAGCTAATGTAATAGGGGGATTTCCTAGTTAACCTCATTGAAAATATGACACTTATTCCAATCACTATAATATGGGACAGAGGCATTATCTCAATTTTAGTTATAGAAGTAAAGGATGATAACAAAGATACCAACCTCATAATTTCAATAGAAAACCTCAAGTACCTATATATGCTCAATCTCAATCTTCAAATTCCGGTGTATCTTTGAATGAAATTATTAAGGCATTTGCTACTAATGCTTAACAATTTCAATAGGAAATAAAAGTAGGCCTTCAAAACTTAGGTAATTAGATCATTCTATTAGCTACCTCTGTTAGTGAATTGGAAGCACAATATTAGGAAAATATCTTTCACAAATAGTGTGAATCTTAAGGAGAATGTAAGTGTAATGAAAATGAGAAGTAGGAAGAAAATTCAATATGGATCTTCCTTAACAATAGAGGTAGAAAAGTATGAAGAAGGAGAGAAGAATGATAAACCTCTAACTCAAGAATAAAAAAAGGTAAAAGCAGATTTATCTTTACTAATATCAAATATTGCACATGTACCACCTTTCCCATATAGGTCAGCTAAATCCAAAGAAGAGGAATATGAAAGAGAGATCTTGGAGACCTTTAGAAAGGTCTAAATTAATATACCACTTCTAGAATCCATCAAGCGAATTCCAAAATGTGCAAAGTTCTTAAAAAGACTATGCACAAACAAACGGAAGCTAAGGAATAAAGAGAGAATAATTTTGTGTAAGAATATATCAGCTGCTATAAATAGGAAATTATAAGAAAAATGCAAAGATCTAGGTATGTTTACACTTCTTTGTGTCATTGGTGATAAGAAAATTGAGCGTGTTATGCTAGAATTAGTTGCATATATTATTGTCATTCCATACTCAATATATTGATCTTTAAATATGAATTCTTTGTAAGAAACTAATGTGATTATTTAACAAGCTGATCATTCTTATATTTATCCTATTGATATTATAGAGGATGTTTTAGTCTAAGTTAATGGTTTCATTTTTTTAGTGGAATTTTACATCTTAAAAATGGATGGAGATAGGGTTGAAAATTTAGCTTCGATTTTATTTGGAAGGTTGTTTGTGAAGATGATTAAGATAAATTTATGTAGATAAGGATACTTTCTCCGTTGAGTTTGATGGAGAAATAATGAAGTTTAATATTTTTTAAGCAATGAAGCACCCTAATGATTTTCACTTTGTTTATCGTATGGATATTATGGATTCAATTGTTTATGATATTTTAAAAAAGAAATTGTTGATGATGAGTTAGAGTTTGGTGTTAATAAATTCAGAAACTTCAAAAGTTGATGAAATTTATGAAGATGTAAAATTGTTGCTAGTAATGTTAATAGATTTAGAAACTTCAAATGCTGAAATTACTATAACACACAAGAATATTGCCTTTTATTTTTCAATCTTCAAAGATAAAATTGAAGGCTATATCTGATCACCTAAATTATGTTTATTTGTGTGAAGGAGAGTCATTACCTGTGATCATCTAAAAAAGGTTGACTACTAGGAAAGAGTAAAGGCTAGTAGCACTGCTTAAGGAGTACAAAACTGTAATCGGTTGGACTTTAGTTGATATAAAAGGAATTAGCCCAGCAATTTCATGTACATGATTCTTTTAGAATAAAATGCTATGCCAACAATGGAATCCCAAAGAAGATTAAATCTAATAATTAAAAACATGGTAATGAAAGAGATTTTGAAACTTTTGGATGCAGTTATAATCTATACAATCTCGGATGGTGAATGGGTAAGTCTAATGCATATTGTACCAATAAAACAAGGATGATAGTAAGAAGAAATCATAATGAAAAGTTTGTACAAATAAGAAAACATACTGGGCGACAAATGTGCATAGAATTTAGGAAGCTTTACTTGGTCACTAGAAAGGATCATTTCCCATTACCCTTTGTAAATAAAATTTTAAAAAGACTTGTGAGTAAATTATTTTTTTTGTTTTTGTATGGTTTTTCAGGTTACTACCAAAAAGTAATTATTTAAGAAGATCAAGAAAATGCTACCTTTACATGCCCTTTTGAAATGTATTCCTTCAGGAGAATGACCTTTGGTCTCTGTAATGCTTTAGGTACATTTCAAAGGTGTATGATGAGTATATTTTCTAAGTATATTGAGAATTGCATCCAAGTATTCATGGAGGATTTCACATTGAGATTCGTTTAATGATTGCTCAAGCTATTTATCTACGATTCTCAAAAGATGCATTGAAATGAATTTGGTGACTAATTATGAAAAAAATTATTTTATGGTTGATTAAGGCATCATTTTTGACATGTGATTTCATGAAGCAGCATAAAAGTTGATAGAGCAAAAGTGGATTTAGTTGTGAACTTACCTTACCCTAAAAATGTTAGGGAATTTCAATCTTTTGTTGGACATATAGGATTTTATCACAAGTATATTAAAGATTGTTCTGAGAATGTGATAACAATATCAAAGTTATTGTAGAAAGAAGTTCTATTAGAATTTAGAACGGAATGCAAAGAGGCTTTGATAATTCAAAGCATTGTTGAAAGTTCACTTATTATTTAATCACTAAACTGGGATATACTATTTGAAATTATATGTAGTGCTAGCAATTATAAAGCCAGAGCTATTTTAGGCCAAAGGATTGGAAAACCAAGTCATGTTATCTATCATGGTTTAAGAACATTGGATGTTACACAACGCAATTATTTTGCAACTGAGAATGAGCTTTTAACAATTGTTTTTGCTTTAAATAAATTTAGATCTTGTTTTTTTTAGCCCTAAAGTTGTTAAATATTCTAACCATATAGTATTGAAATACCTCTTGGTAAAGAAGGAATCAAAATCGAGGTTCATACGGTGAATTTTGCTACTTCAAGAGTTTGATTTGACAATAACGGATATAAAAGCAGCAAAAAATTAAGTAGTAGATCATCTGAGTAGTCTGGAAAGGGATGAAGACATTTTACCTATTTCTGAAACTTTACTTGATGAGCAATTGTTCCAAATGAAAAGTATGGTTCCATGATACGCAAACCTTATTAATTATTTAGTTACTGAAACTTTACCTATTTATATTAGTAAGTTTAAAAGGAAAAGATAAGGAATGAAGTAAAATATTATATTTGTTATGGACCATGCTTATGGAAGTTATGCTCTAATCAAATTATTGGGCATTGTGTGCTAGAGGATGAACATCGTTCTTTCTTATCTTTTTGTCATAATTATGCATGTGGTAGTCACTTTGGTCCTAAATGAGTTGCTAGAAAAGTTTTAGATAGTGGTTTGTATTGGGAGACTTTGTTTATAGATGCTTATTTGTTTTTGTAAAAGTTGTGGTAGATTCCAAACAAAAGGTATGTTATCTCATATAAATGAAATGCTTCAAACCCCAATTCTTATAATTGAGATATTTCATGTATAGGCCATTGGTTTTATTGGTCCTTTTTCTTCATATCGTGATTTTTCTTACCTTCTTTTGGCAATTGATTATGTTTTGAAGTGGGTGGTAGCAAAAGCCACCAAGGCTGATGATTTTGCAGCTATTATAGTTTTATAAAGTCTAATATTTCAATACATTTGGAGTTCCACGAGCTATTGTTAGTGATTAGGGAAGCCATTTTTGCAATAAAACATTGTGCGTTGTTGCAAAATTATGGTGTGCATCATTAGGTAGCTACTGCATGCCATTCACAAATGAATGGACAAGTAAAAGTATTGCATAGATAAGTGAATTGTATTTTTAGAAAAGATGATAAATTTGAGACAAAAGAATAAGAGTTTATGTATAGACGATGCTTTTTGGGCGTACCGTATAGCCTACAAAACACCAATAGGAATGTCTTCTTATCGATTGGTTTTTATTAAAGCTTGTCATTTACCAGTGGAGATGGAATATAAAGCTTATTGGATGGAACAACTTTGCAACATAGATTTTGCGAAAGTTAGGAAGGCAAGGAAATTATAATTGCAAGAGCTAGAGGAACTAAGGTTGTATGGTTAAGAGAATTCAAGAATTTATAAAGAGAAAACCAAAATTTTCCATGATAATACGATATTGAGGAACCAATTTGAGGTAGGACAGAAACAGTTGAAGATTATGTGCAGCTATGGTTGTTTCAATGAACTAGTTTTAGAAACAATTTGAGGAAAACTATAAGAAAAAGGATTAATTTATGCAATAAGGTATAGTTTACATTTATGTTTTATTGTATTTATGAATCATTCGAGATATAGAATTTAAAGTAATCTTGGATTTTGGAGAATCAAACAAAAAAGGATTCATTTTTATTTTATTGTGTGTGGGCCCAAATTTCTCAACAATATGTTTGCATTTTTTAGTCTCTTTGTCGTTAAAAATCATCACAAAATCTATTGTTTTGGTATTCACCTTAGCAACATATCTATAATGTCCTACTCTTTTTGCTTTATTTTCCATGTACCAATTTGGATATCCTATAATCTTTAAGCATCCCTCTTTATGTGGGCATCTTAAATATAGTTTGCAATATGCTCTTTCCTTTCTGGACTTTTAATCTCTTTTAATGCATTCGTATTGATGGTTTAACGTCATTAACTTATAAATTTTTAGTGAAATTATGTAACTTTTGGTGTTCAGATTCCACTATAAGGACCATTAATAAGGTTTATTTATTAAAGGTAATCAACCTATTATTAGTATTTGATTCCTAAATTATAATAACTCTTATGTAAATCCATTAGAAATCACATATATTTCTTTTCTTATGTTTCCTCTATCTAATTTACTGCTCTACAATTATGAGTTGGAAGAGGATCAAGATTACTTAACTCATCCCATATACTTTTTTAGTTTTTCTATAGTATATAGCCAAGCTATTATATTCTTAGGTAATTGATGTTATAATCAACCTATTAGTAGTATTTAATTTTTGAATTGATAATAAATCTCATGTATATCTATTAGAAATTACATTTGTTTGTTTTATTTTCCATTTCCTCTATCTAATTTGCTTCTCTACAATTACTTATTATAAGAGGATGAAGACTATTTAAATCATCACATATTCTTTTCAATTTTCTATGATATCTAGTCATGTTATTATATTCTTAGGTAATTGATGTTATCTTTCTCTAATTCTAATAGATAATATAGGATCATTTTTGTCTCTATACCTCGCACTAATTTCTTTCCATAACTCTTTGAAAATAGTTGTGAATAAGGAACCTTTAATGAGTTCCTCAGATGTTGAATTTATGTTCCTTAAAGTGACTTTGCACTATTTGATCTATAAATTTAACATGCAATTAATTCTTAAAGTTATTTTCATGGCCTATTATGGGTTCTAAAATTCTTTCCTATTAACAAGCATCATTTTTAAAAGATCTGACTACCCAATATCAGTAGATCATGAATAAACTTATTCATTTCTGATACATATAAAATAAAATTGTATAATACTTTTATATTCTAATAGTAATTTTAATTTTCTTATAAATAAATTTTAATAATTTTAAATATTATGAAGATATAAAGATAATTATTTTTATGTATTATTTGATGTTATTTATGAAAAATGACATGTAAATCATTAACTTTTTAGAAATTAATAGGAATTTTTTTCAAAAGTTGAATAATAATTGAATTAACTATAACAAAGCTATGTCGACATTACAATGAGTTTACCATAAGTAAAATAACAATCTAAGGTACAAAGTTAAAAACAAATCATATTACATAATGAAATAGATTTAACAGTAAGCATTGCAAATTCATCTGGTCTTTATGCTTATGGATAATGCAAGTTAATTAGAATTAGGTATCATAAGATCCAGTTGACTACATCGTTAGTTAAGTTATACTTGTGAACTTCTTCATTTTTGTATATCCACTTGTTTGTTTCCTTCTATGTAGAATAGATAGTAGTTGTAAAGGTCGTTTTATACAAGGGGGCATCGTTCAACCTCAGGTGGGTAGTACGGATGATCCAATTTAGCGATAAATTCTAATCATAATTTGAGAAGGCATTAGGAAACAAATGTAAAACTCTGCTCTAAACTGTTTTAGAGTAACTACATTGAAAGAACAAATGCTCTTTACTTTCTTCCAGCTCCTTATAAAGAACACAAATTGGGTCATAAGTTCCAAACAACCTGTTTTTAGTACAAATCCTGTTTTTAATGACTAGATAAGTAAAGATAGAGGCTTTGTGATTGAGAGAACGTTTCCAAAGAAGATTGAACATAGGAAAATTCCTTTCACCTTCCTACAAAGCTTTAAAACAGGACTTGTTAGTAAAATTTCCTAAGGCAACTAAGAACCAAGTGATTGAATCCTTCCTACTGGTATCATTAATCTAAGGCAGCAAGTCCTCTAGTAAATAGAATCCTCTGAAGTTTCCATTCCATTGTGCTTGATTTATCAAGGAAGAAACTTTGGAGTTAAGAGGGATCTTATTCAGGAGCCTGAATAGTTCTATCCTTTGAATGAAAGGACTATGAATAGTCCAATTATCAAACCATACCCAAATATTGTCTCCATTGCCTAGCAAATGCTTAATCTATGAAAAACCACAGGTCTTAAGTTCAACATATGCAAGCAGAACCAAGAGTAATCCCTTAAGATAGATAATTCCTAAAAAAATTTATTACTGTGATATGTTTCATGTAGCCATTTCACCCTAATAGTATATTTATCAACAAATGGACTCCAGATCCTTTTGCACAGAAGCATTTTGCATAAGAGATATATAGGTAATCCCCAGGGCCCCTTGCATTTTAGGGATGGTCATTTCTCTCAATTTGACTTTAGCTTTCTTAGAGTTTTCAATGTTCTCAATCCATAAGAAAGCTTTCATTATGCTATCAATCTCTTTGATGACTTTCTTAGTAGGAATGGCATGTGAGATCTAATAAACATAGAGGTTTCCCAGTGTATAAATTATTAGAGTAACCCCTGTAACAAGTGACAAGAAACTATTTTGCCATGCATTAATGTGTGTTTGGAACCATTTTATGAGAGAAATACATTTGGAGTACTTTAGCTTTGCATACAAGATACGAACTCCTAGAAGTTTCAGAGGAAGATCATAAAGCTGAAGTTCAATAATGCGAGAGACTTCTACCGAGTTCCTTACATCTTTAAAGCAGTACAAACTACTTTTATGGGACATTTATGACCAGACCAGACTATTTGGAAAATTGCATTAGAAGATCCTTAAGTAATTGCACCGAGTGGAATTCTGACCCCTAAAGAGGATCAAATCATCAGTAAACATCAAATGGGTGAGTTTGGAAGCCTTACATTTACTATGGTAGTGAAATTGACCATTGGGTCCTATAACCTTGTTGAGAAGTCAAGAAAGGCCTTCTATAATAAGAGTAAATTAATAAGGTGAGAGAGGGTCACCTTGTCTGATACCTCGAGCATAAGATAGTGTTTTGGTAGGAATCCCATTGACCAGAATACTAATATAAGCAGTTTGTAAACAGATCATGATCCCCATAATAAATTTAGTTAGGAATTCAAGAGCCTTCAGAAAAAATTGTATCAGCTTCTAATTAATAGTATCACAAGCCTTATCGAAAGCTATCTTCCAGTAGCAACTTTTAATATTCCTACCAGATTGATAATCTTTCAAAAGCTCTTGCATAAGTAGTATGCTATCCCTAATAGATTTGTCCTGTATTAAGGTACTTTGAGTAGAAGTGATCATTTGAGATAAAGCAGTCTTTAATCTAGTACCAAGAAGTTTAACAATTACCTTGTAGACCATGTTGCAACAAGAGTAGGTATGTAGTCAGCTAATGTATCAGGATTTAGCTTTTTAGGAATTAAGCATATGTATGTATGATTTATCTCCATCAACATATGATAAGAGGATAAAAGGAAAATTGGATTAAAGTCCAAAAGCTAGGCAAGTTATAATAATAAGGCTAAAGCTCAGCTCTAAATTGATATACCAAAAGAAGACATAAATGGACTAAAGCATATTACAAAGTTTGGCTTTACTAAGAAACTAGAACTGAAGATGAGTAGGCTACAAATCAGCCAGAGGGAGCAAAAATACATCAATATATGGCCATCTCATACTTGAGGGATTTATACAGATTCTTAGTAGAATCAAGCTCTCTCAAAAGCAAAGAACTCTTTAAAGGATGGAGTTAACTTCTCTAGTTTCCCTTTTGAAAATCCTTCTATTCCTTTCTAACCAAATAGTGTAAACAATCTGGTTGAAAGAAAGTTTGAAGGTATTCAGATCTCCATAATGCTTATATTTAACTATAGTATACCAAGGAATGGTATCTTTCAAATGGCTTAGTAGACATCTCTTCCTATATAAAACTTGAAAATTAGTCAATAGATAAGTTGAAAACTAGGAAATGAAGAATAGATGTTTAAGTGATTTAGGCTCCTGTTGCATAGGATATAGGTATAGTGAAGAGCGTGTAAAATTGATTCTATTCCTAGTTTATAGGTTATCCTTAATGGTCAACCAGAAGATGAATGTAGTTTTTTGTTAATTCAAAGGAAGCCAAAACAATTCATTTTATTGAATATGTTCCTTATTGCTTTAAAAAATGCTCTAATAAGAGTGATTATTATAAATTCGCAATCCATTTTTCTCAAAAAATATTTTATCCTCAATAGATTGTTTTGGGAATATTCTAGCATTAAACCCTTTAGAATTAAGTAGATGTCAATTCCATAAGTTAGTAAGAGTAACAATTTCTACCCTTATATTCCTAGGTTTAATGAACCTCAATTTACTTGCATTTGGTAAATTGGACAAGAGACCTTCGAGATGCCAATTAGGGTTTTATATTATCCCTAAGATTAAGAATTTTCTAAAAAGACCAGAAGCATGTAGTTTTGGGTTTGATTTTCCAAAAGCTAGCTCCTTTTATGGATCCATCGTATCTATAGGAAATTATGGTAGCAAATGCTCCCAAATCCTTTTGAATAGAAGCACTCTCCCAAAACATTTTACGTCTATACAAAGAAAATATTTTGTTATGAATCCACAAGATATTAAGGAATTGTCCATTTGAAATCACTTTGTTCATTGTTATAATTGATTTGATCCATAGACCTCCTTCTTCTTCCTTAATGCAAATTTAAATCTAACTAACTTTGGATTTAGAGTAACCATCTTGTTTTCCATTCCAAATAAAGTTTTTTAGCATATTCTTAATATCTTTGGTTTGACTGATTGATAGGGGCAAAGAGGAGTACCAATAAGCATTAATCTAATTAGGATAAAATTTATTAGCCTGCTTATGTTAAGCATACGTTGTTCTAACATGCTATTCTTTTAAAAACAAATTCATATAAAGGCTGATATTCACCATGGGATAACTTGGTAGTAGAGATAGGAATTTTACAATATTTAAAAGACATCTACTGAATCTTGATGCCTATAATTTGTAAAAGATGATCAACCTCAGATAAGCTACATATAGAAGTATAAAAAGAGTTTTGAATATGTTAATTGATAAACCCAACAAGTTTTAGACAAGATTCAAAGATTTAATCAAGATATTAAGAAATCTAGCTCTAACTTTATAGAAGAAAGATAATTATCTGTAAAGGAAAGATTAAATAAATTGTCTCATGTATTTGATATGGTATTTGAATTTCTTACATGAGTTTAAGTTTGAGGCAATGATTCTGATAGTGCTTTAATGCAAAGTATGAAGAGGTAATGGAAGAGGGATCTCCTTACCTCAACCTTTTGGTACCTTAGAAAAGATTGCAAGGTTCTCCATTCACCACGATGCTGAAGTAGTAATGACACATTTTTTGATCCGATGACTACATTTGTTTAGTAATCCAAATAGAAAGGTACAACTTATAGTGTCAAATACTTTATGAAAATCAACTTTAATAAAATCAACTTTAATAGAGTAGCATTTAGTAGATAACTTCTTATAATAATTCTTGAATAAATCTTGATCAATATGTTATCACTAATACTCCTACTCTAAAAAAAACACTTCTTGGCAAAAAACTAATAAGAGAATTTAATATGCTTTTAATTTGATAGAAAGAATTTCGAAATAATCTCATCAATTGCTTTGCAAAAAGAGGATGGATTGAAAACTAAGAAGTAAAGTGGATATGAGTTTTGCATAGTTTCTTTAACATAACTTTAGTAATTAAATCTCTTATTGATCTCTAAGATTTTTTTTTAATATGCATTCAACCTATCTGGAGTTAGTGCCTTATTAAAGGTTAAAAAGCACCTCTTTTATCTCCTTCTTTGAGAAAGTCTTTGTAAACGAATCAGCTTGAGCTGAATTGATAGAATATGGAATGAGA
>JANQAP020000504.1:3278684-3290683 GCA_026874005.2 Erythroxylum coriaceum
CGTCGGTTTATTCCGTCGGTAATTTGGTATACCGACGGAATCTTTGTCATTTCCGTCGGTAATGTCCGTCTGTAATTAACTATTTTCTTGTAGTGAACTTCACTTACACAACACAAGCCATGACTTCCATGAATTTTTCAAGCAACACTCATATATATTGTCAGCTGAGAAACATGCACTCACCACTGCACAAACCAAAGTTGCCTTAAGCTATATGACGAGACATTGCACAATTGCTGCTTTGTTTATTCAATGAACAACTAAGTCACACCATACCTATTACCCACTCACGCAAGATTCACATTAGAGATAGACTTCTGCAGTAGATGGGAGATGTGGATAATTACACATCTTGAAGATAGACTTCTACTGTTATTAGGAGATTTGCACAAATCCCACTTCAACCAAATAATCACAATTTTAATTCCACCACACTTAAGATTTTATATGTCCAATTTAAAATGCCAAAATTAAATAAGATATATAATATAATATATATATATATAATATCTTAACAGTTAACTATACAGTTGATGATAATGAAGCAACCTCCCTTGATTGGCAATGTTAATTTAAACTTTTTGGTCAAATCTTTCTCTCATCTCTAAAGATGAAGAGTTATAGTTGACAGGGACTTGCCAGAGGCTAAACTTCATTTGCACCAAGGATTATAAGTAAATTCCTCGTTCAATGTACAAGGAGACAGATCTACGGAGTTTCCTAGTGTACAATAATTAGATATCTTCACATCAGAACGGAGTGCAGTTGATGGTAAAATCAATCGTGGAGGGGTAACTTTGTGATGACAAAAGAATCAGTAACATCAGTCCCCTCCAATAAAAGGTACAAGGCTTAGTAATCAAACAAAATCTTAACAAGAAAAAGAAAGTCGCAGAACTGGCCGATCAATTAGATAGCATTTCTGTTTCTCCCAATTCTGAAGCACAAGCTATTTTCATTTTTATGATGATGTTACAACACAATATTTCTACCTTTCAACCTTGTGGTATAATGGAACAAGATAAATTAATTTAATTATTCGCACCACATAATGAATCTACATTTCTGTAAATATTGAACTGAAACAAAGCATTGCAGCTTATAGTGCTCAGTTACTGTGCAGGAGTTCAGGCAGTTAATCATTATGTCATGAATCAGTTCTTGTGCTTCGAATCAGCCTTAGAGACACAGCCATCAGGTACAGAGCCAAAATGCCTGCTCCCAAGAACCTATCAATCCTCACTTTTCTACAAGTGCCCAAAACTACAAGGGTGGTAGGAGGGAATTGACAAATTTAGGGATTTAATTATGTTGAAAAGACATTATCTGTTAATCTTTATTAATCTTCATCACTTGTGTTAATTAAGGCTTATGTGTCTTATTAATTAGGATTTTTAGAATTTGTAGTAAGTCACGTCGACAAAAATGAAAGAGACACTAATGTTGGGTTAAAATTGAAAACTTGAGCATTTAATTGTCACTTTTTAAAGTTTGGACTATAATTATAAAATTGGGCAAATTTTAAGATTTTTTTTAATTAACCCTTAAAAGAATGACAAAGCTCAAAATTTCTCTCATGTCTCTTTCTTTCTATATCGAGCATGTTATGCCGAAAACATTTTGTAAATTTTGTTTACAAAACTTTCAACCTTATATGCAATTATAAACAGGAGGAAAAACTTTGTGCATAAAACTTTCAACCTTAGATGCAATTATAAACAAGAGGAAGATGGAAAGAGTTAACATCCATTGCAGGATCATGAAAAATACAAACTTGCCCGTTATAATAGCCCGGACCACCCGTTCACAGATATTGTTCGCTTTGGGCCTTGGCCTAGCCAAGCCCTCATGGTTTTGTTCTTCCCAGCCTTGGAAAAATGCGTCTATGAGGGAGAAGTTTCCATAGCCTTATAAGGCCTACTTCATTCCCCTCTCTAATTGATATGGGAATATAAAATTCCACCTCCCTTGGGGGCCCAACGTCCTTGTTGGCCCACAAACCTAGATTCACCCCCTTGGAGGCCCATCGTCCTTGTTGGCACACAGGCCTAGATCCACCCCCTTGGAGGCCCAGAGTTCTTGTTGGCACATCAACCCAGGTACTGGCTCTGATACCATTTTTAACATCCTGGACTACCGGCTCATAAATATTATACGCTTTGGGCCTTGGCCTAGCCAAGCCCTCACGATTTTGCTCTTCCCACCTTTGGGAAAATGCGTCTATAAGGGAGAGGTTTCTATAGCCTTATAAGGCCTACTTTGTTCCACTTTCCAATTGATATGGGAATCTAACATTCCACCTCCCTTGGGGGCTCAGCGTCCTTGTTAGCCCACAGGCTTAGATCCACTCCTTTGGAGGCCCAGCGTCCTTGGTGGCACACAGCCCTAGATCCACCCCCTTGGGAAGCCCAGCATCCTTGCTGGCACATCGGCACGGGAATTGGCTCTGATACCATTTGTAGCAGCCCGGACCACCCGCTCACAGATATTGTCTGCTTTAGGCCTTGGCCCAGCCAAGCCCTCATGGTTTTGCTTTTCCCACCTTTGGAAAAACGCGTCTATAAGGGAGAGGTTTCTATAGCCTTATAAGGCCTACTTCGTTCCTCTCTCCAATCGATATGGGAATCTAACACCCGTATCTGTAGAAGATAACATGGCTTATTAATTATGAGAATAGCATTTCTGAAAAAGAAACTCCATAAAGCCCGTATTGGTATCATGCGTGCACAATAGCCCTATAAACATTTTATTGAAAGAAGCATATTCTTAATGTTATCGGTCGGGATCAATGAACAACAGCTCGCACCAAATGAGAATCGATATCTTTAGTGACTTTGACTGCCAGATCCAGTTAAGCATTTGAAGTTGGTACATCTGTTTGGAAAAATTGCGAATTAAATCTCACAGGTAAAATAAGTAAGGAAATAATACGTAGAAAATTTAACGTGGATCACCCTCTAATTTAGGCTACGTCCATAGATCAAACTCTGAATAAATTTACCACTAATAAAAATAGTAGGTACAGAGAGTGAAAAATGATATAACAAAATAGTAATGCTCTCACACAAAGTTTTTCCCAAATTTATTATCCCTAGGATAATATCCTCACTATTTTGTCACTCACCCTTTTTAGAAAAATGTTTTTCTAAAAATACCCCAAAATAACTCTCTCACAAAATGGCTCTCTAAAATTCACTCTTAAACTCACCACATAACTTATGCACATTTGATGTGCATATATGTTAAGAGAGGAGGAAGGGAGGGTCTTTTATAGACCCTCCACCACAAGTTGTTATGTAGCAACTACCGGCTTGCATGTAAGTTGTTAAATACAAGTTGTTGTCAAATTGCTTTTTACTTCTCTATTTTTTAGATAAATCTAGAATGGCATTACCGACATACAACCATGTATGTTGGTACTGCCTTACGATTCTCCCCATATCGACTATATGGTATTTACTATCATTCCTATAGATAATCGACAGAACTCAAACTTTCCCCTAGGTAAAACTTTTTTTTTCATATCTGATTCATTCTCATCCATATAAATCTTCTCAAGTTATAATAGATTCTTTTCTAACACCTCTCTGATCCAGTGATATCTCACATCAATATGCTTTGATCTTGAATGGAATGAGGAATTTTTCCCAAGGTAAATAGCACTCTAACTGTCGCAAAACAATTGATATCTATTTTGCTAAAAACAGAGTTCATCTAAGAACTTCTTCATCCATAAGAGCTCCTTACATGCTTCAATTGTAGCAATAAATTCCACTTAAGTGGTAGATAGAGCAATACATTTCTGCAATTTTGATTACCATCACACGACTTCCCCTACAAAGATAATTAGATAACCTAAAGTAGACTTTCTCGAGTCAACATCGCTAGCCATATCTAAATCTGCGTAACCAACTAACATAGGCTTGGTAGTTCTAAAGCATAAGCATATTTTGGAAGTACCACGTAGATATCTGAGAATCCACTTCACAGCATCCCATTGTTCCTTACCAGGATTTGAAAGGAACTTACTCACTATTCCAACTGTGTGAGCAATATCTGGCCATGTACATACCATGATGTACATCAAACTTCCAATTATAGAAGCATAGGGGACTTTCATCATCTATCCTTCTCTTTATCAACCAAAGGGCATTGCTTAGTACTCATCCTAAATTGATTAGCAAGAGAACAACTAATTGCTTTAGCTTTATCCATATTGAACCTTTGAATTACTTTCTTAATGTACTTCTCTTGTGATAACCATAATTTCTTGGCATCCCTATCTTTGATAATCGTCATGTCAAGAATCTGTTTTGCTGGCTCCATTGCTTAATTGCTCCCTCAAATTGTTAATCCTTTTGATATTTTGGCCAACAATAAACATATCATCAACATAAAGTAAAAGGATAATAAAATCAGAGAAGTTCTGTACAAAAACACAGTGATCTGAAGTAGTCTTCTTATGGCCTTGCTCCTCTATAACTATTTCAAACTTCTTATATCACTTTTTCAGTGCCTGTTTTAAACCATAAAGGCTTTTCATCAATCTACAGAAATAGTCCTCTTTCCCTTTTTCCTTGAAACCCTCTGGCTGCTCTATATATATGTCTTCTTCCAAATCTTCATGAAGAAAAGTTGTCTTGACATCCAATTGCTCGATTTCTAAATCTAAACTTACTGTTAAACCGATCACTATGCAGATGGATGTCATTTCCACAACTGGTGAAAACATTCCGTCAAAATCAACACCTTTTCTTTGGTTGAATCCTTTAACAACCAATCTAGCTTTGAACTTTAGATGATAATTGTGTTCATCCTGCTTAATCTTGAACACCTACTTAATTTTCAAAGCTTTCTTGCCTTTTGGCAACTTCACCAGCTCAAAAGTTTTATTCTCATGAAAGGACTGCATCTCATCTTGCTTGACTTCAAACCATTTCATCTTATATTCATCTATCATAGCCTCTTGAAAATTCTCAGGTTTTCCCCTATCAGTAACTAATGCATACTGATAACTGGGGCATCAAAATCTTCATCTGATTGATTTTGAATGGGAGCATAATCATTAGCTACGTTCAGCTGGTGATTTTCAACTTCACCTCCAAATTATCTTGGCACCATTTTTGGAGGAATTAACTCTAAGTCCACCAAGTCACCATTAATTCTTGGAACATCCTTTTTCACTTTGTCAAGATCTTCAATGGTTTGATCTTTGACAAATATAGTAACACGACTCCGAATCTACTTCTTCTAGACTAGACCATAAAACTGATAGCCGAATTGCTCTTCTCCATAACCAATAAATATACACTGGCGAGTCTTAATGTCAAGCTTGGATCTCTCATCTTTAGGGATATTGAGATAAGCTTTGCAACCAAATACCTTTAGATGAATTTTATGCATGCATAAGATAATCACTTTAACAACAAGATTCATGCATCTCATACATGTGGCAACATCTCATCTTGAATGTACATGCATAAAATTCATAAAAGCAATTTTTATAAAAATTAATATGTAATTTACAAGCATGCATGTTCATCAGATTTCCAGAATTTCCTAGAACTTCATACATGCATCACGCTGAAACTAAATTTGTAATAAAATAGCAAATGACATTCAATTGCATTTTACTTTGACTGAAACATAACATAACACCTTATAAACATTTCTGTGAAAGAAAATCAGAAAAAAATTATAGAATTATTACCAAATTTTCAAAATTAGCACATGCATTCAGTTTTCGAGAAATTACCAAAAACTTACATATGAACAGACTGGATATTAATTCTAAATAAAATAGTAAATAAAATTTAAGTGCATTTTCCTTTAACAAAAACATGATATAACATCTTATAAACATTTTTGTGCAAGAAAATCAGGAAAAAATTTCTATAATTTACATGAATTATCCCAAACCAACATGCATGTCAGTCATAACCCAGTAAACACTTTGCAAATGTTCAATACATCATCTAATACATGCATAAACTTGCTCTGATACCACTACTGGGCTTGCCACGAGCACATCCATCACATACATGAAAATACAGTGGAAGTTTCTAGATCTTAATTCTGACACCATGACAACCCGGAAAAGCCAGAATCACACATGCATGCATAGACATATAAAAGAACATGAAATATAAAACTTTTTACCTTTTGTTTCTCCGTCTTTCTTATTTCTTCTCCTTTTTTAGGTTGTTGCAAACACCAAACCCTTGATCACCCAAATACAGGCAAAGATGAAGAAGAAACAATGTGTAAGGGTGATTTGAGCACCAAATTAGATGAGTTTAAGTAGATGCTCAAAATGAAAAGAAAGATCAATACTCTCGTTGCATGCACTTTGATTCATGTAACAATTGCATAAATTGCAAAAACAAGACTTAAGACACCTCTCTCTCACTCTAGAACTCTTCTAAAGCGATTATCCTCTCACTTAAGTGTGTAAGAACCAGTTAGACTCTTTGTACATAAGTGAAGAACTCACTTATGTACCTAAGTCGTGCCTTCGGTCACGATTGTGGCCTACTTAATTCCAGCCATACACACTATGTTTTTCATCTGATTTTATGCATGTGACCCTTAGGTTTCTGATTATTTTAGGCAGTTGAATTAGCTCTTAGTTCAAGCAAATCATAAAGGGTTTCATGATGCCAATTTATAGGAATATAAGTAAATTAACACATGAACTCTTCGATAGTTAATTATCTAACTTACGAACCTTTCCATAGACAATTACCATGCAATCCATCCTTTCACTATACTGTACCCCACTTGGTTCAGAGTATAGGCTATGTGTCAACTCCCACTAAACTGACTATGCCACTTCTAGTCCAAGGGATGTTAGTTCTTGTCCTGGGATCTCATTACTCTATGTGTCATTGAAGACTCTTTTCATGACACATAACTGCTCTGGCCAGAGACTCCTAAGTAATGACCCTGATAAGAGGACATAAGTATCATTTTCTTTTATCAAGAGTGGTGAATCCTTTATTGACTACCTAATTATCTTCGGATACCAATAGTTATACCCAATCACCACCCTAAGAACGACCTCATCTTGAGGTAACAAGGAATGATGTCAAAGCATAGGATTAATATCCAAGATATCCTTGAGTACATCAAGTCTAAAGATATTTGCACCATTGCTATTATAAGATTGATCATTGACAACTGATAGATCATCCATATGATAATCTCATAGCGGGTCTTCTGATGTACTTACTACTCTTAGTAAGCATCCACATGTTAACTCTAAACATCTCATGCTTATAGTTTGTAAGATCCACTGCTTGATCAAATTCAAGGAGTATAACATGTGCTAGTATATCTGGATTAATAATGTCCTGTCTTATAAATCTTATGACTAGGGATTATCTAGATACTAACATAATTGCATATGATAGGAATCTCATTATCATGATCTCATCATGATTTCCTTCATACTATGTTTTGTATCATGGATTTGATTAATTCAATTTAAGATCGACATCAATTCATATATAAACAAATATCAAATTAATGAAAAATTGCCTTTCGCTTTATTAATAAAAATAAAGTTTGTATAAAAGTGTTAAAGGTGATTGCCTTTAGAATACTACTTTAACAATATCTTCACTCTTTTGTCACTCACCCTTCTTAGAAAAATGTTTCCTAAGAATAACCTAAAAATCACTCTCTCACAAAATAGCTCTTTAAAATTCACTCTTAAACTCACTAGACATCTCATGCATGTTTGATGTGCATATATGTTAAGAGAGGAGGAAGGGAGGGTCTTTTATAGACCCTCCATCGTGTGACAGCTTGCATAGCAAGTCGTTATGTAGTAACTAACAGCTTGCAGACAAGCTGTTAAATGCAAGTGATTGTCAACTTGCTTTTTACTTCTCTTTTTTTTATAAATCTAGAATGGCGGTACCATGTATATCGGTACCGCCTTACAACATCCTCATTTAGTTTCTCAAATTTCATACACCATTTTACCACTGTTCTTCTATTTTCCTCAATGACCCTAAGTGTAATCTTGAAGCAATTACAAAGCTTCATTACATCTCCATCCAAAATGTTAAAGGTCACTGACTTGTTCTAGTCATCTAGTTTCTCCACCGACTCTTTCAGACTCAATTTTCTACCCTCTGTAATAAAGAAGGAAATGCGTAATTTTGTTCTAGTTCCATTTTATTGTTGCTTTAATTTTATCGTTTATCATGATAAATGATGTGTTATCATTAAGAAAATGCCTCTATAAACTTAAAATATCCTTTTCAAGATTGTTTCCTTAATGTCTATCACCATAATTATGACAAAAGTGGTTTGTTCTTTTTTAGTCAAATTTTAATTTTAACATTTAACCTTTTAAAATCAAGTATGGTGGGCCCTTTCATTACCTCGGTTAGGATTTAACTGATAAATTATTCTTGCTATTTTCCAAGTTAAATTGACAGTAATTAGTTCTACATTCATTTTTAAAAGATTGAGGACTTATGTGACAAAAACTTCTTGTCAGGTTTAGAGAATAATTTTTGAAAAGGCAAGTAGTAATTAAGTAATATTATGGATGGCCCTTAGTTACCTAGGGAATAATTCCTAGCCTTAACGAAGTCGATAGTCTCCCATTCACCTTCATATAGCTCAAAATTCTGAAAAATTGATTTCTAATTCTGTCTTCACATTACCATTTAGAGCCAAAACTAAAACTTCGAGAAATAGCAATAGACAGGAGGTTATATAATGGAATTGAGTGGCATAAAAGAGCCAATGTACCTACCCTTTATATAGGAAGGAAAATTGGTATATTGGGCTTGATTTAAGTATTAGGTTTGTATCTAAAACTAATAAAATATTGTTTATTTTACATAATATATTTATAACAAGATTAGGATGACCACGGATGCAAATAGATGTCAATAAATTTTTTCTTTACACTAGATATTGATATTCAAATATAGGAACTAAATTCTTGCTAATTTTAAGAATTGGATAATTTGATTAGACTGAATAAGGATGACAAATGTTTAGGTGAGATTGAGCTCGGATGAGCAGTTCACTGCAAAAATGATATTGTTTTAGTGGATGGACTTAGCTTAAATTTTGAGTTGATTCTCTGAACTCGTGTTAAACTCAAAGGTTGGTCGATTCAAGTCTATCCATTTGCTGAGAGATCAACCATAACTGAATTACGGGCACATAATTTCTTTTTTACAATTTTTTGATGGATCTATTTAATTGAATAATTTCTAAAGCATGAATAAAAAATAAAAAATTGAAACATACCTAATCGAAAATCCTATAAAACTTTTCTTCTAAAACTATCAACCGCGAGTTGTTCAAATATTTAACCTCTATTCACAACATAAAGATAATTTTATGTTAGTGAGGAAAAGACAAAAGTACTAATTTTATGATGTCTTTTTTCTTATTTATAGAATTTAGTTCTTAATATGTTAACAATGATTACAAATTATAATTATAATTTGTAATTACTATTAAATAAATTAAAACTGTTTTTAAATTTATCTTTATTTTCCAATTAAATAATTTTTTAGTCATATATCAATATTGGTGTCTAACAATATATTATGACCACTCAAACATTAAGAATGTCAAAGTAGTTTGAGTTAACTTAACTATACATGATTATAATATATAGATGAATCTTTTTTTAATCTAGTGTTCCAATTAGACATGCATAGAGTATGTATTTAGTGTCTACTCTATTTAAATCCTATCATGTTTGTTTTTACTAATTAGTAATTAATTTATAATTGATATTTAAAGAACATCCTTTTAAAGTGTCAATTTCCTCTAGACAAAGAATTCCTAAAATCACTACCAATAAAGAACAATAGAACATTCTTACTAATTACTTTAGGATAATGAATCCTTTATTGACTTACTCATTTATCTTTATAGAGGTCATAATATATCTAAGTACTACTAACTAAGCAACTTTGGTTTGAATAGGTCATAAACAAGCTCAAAACATAGTAATTCCTATATAAGATTCTTTAGAAATCTCAAGTCTAAAGATCAATTACACAACCGCATATTTACAAAATCCACATACACATAAGTAATGTTCTACTTGGGATTCTTAGAATCAGGTCTATTTAATAAATACTCACACATTTGTTTATCTCCATACTTTAATTTATAAGATTAATTACTTTCTTTGAAAGAAAGAAGTATATCACATGCTAATTTTACTGTTTCATTAATATCCCATCTTAATGAAATTACAACTAAACATAATTTAGAAACAATTTACAAATTGAATATCATAATTATGATCTCATAATAATTTCAATTACACAATAATTTTTAGGGATTTTACCTTTAATATTAAGCATAAAATATAATTAAAAAAATTACATAAAGATAAAGAGTTCCTTTATTGATTGAAATAATAATCTTATATATTAAATTGTAATAGATCAATTGGATGCAAGGATATAAACTAACAATCTCTTACATCTACTAAAGCCAATTTCCAATGTATCTAACACCATACACATCCATATATTGTCATGCTCTTTTGAGATAATGACTTAGTGAGAGGATCTGCAAGATTCTCTTTTATAGGAACTGGCTCTAATGCAATATCTATTTTCTCTAATATCTTATTGATTAAGTAAGACTTCTTAAGTACATTTGGACTGTTGATGAGATCTTGGTTTTTTTTCCTATGCAATGGCACCATTATTGTCATATTATAATACTATTGACTCGACAATGCTAAGAACCACCCAAGTTTGATAATGATGTTCTTGATCCAAACTACTTCATATGTCACCTTAGATACTAAAATGTACTCTTCCACAATCGTATAATCAACAATGGTTAGTTGGTTTGATCTTTTCTAACTTATTACACTACCCTTTAAAGTGAAGATGTCCCTTAATTTTGATATGTGATAGATCATATTGAAAACTCACATATAAAACTCTTGGTTCAACTCCTCCATAGACTAAGAAATATATTTAGTTATTTTTAAATACTTTAAGATGTCTTTCACAATCGTTCTGTGCTTGTCACTATGATTAACTTAAAATGTGCTCATTATGCTCAAAGCATTGGATATATCTAGTTTACTACATATCACATATATGATTGATCTAGTAGCCAAAGCATATGAAAAACAATCTAATTTATCTCTTTTCTTATATATTTGGATATATACTATGCGAGATAGAAATTTAATTTGACCTGGCTAAGAATACCCTCTTGAAATTCTCTATGTTAAACCTCTTTAGTACTTTATCCATGTACGTGGATTGACATATTTTAATTAACCTCTTCAATGTATCTCTTTAAATCATTATTCCTAAATATAGGCTACTTCTCCCATATGTTTCATAGGGAAGTTCTTGGATAACCAAATCTTTATATTGGAGCATTGGATTTTGTTTCCAATTAGTAATATGTCATCCATTTATAGATTTGAGAAGATGGATGCACTCCTATTAACCTTTTTATAGACATATGGTTCATCAAAATTTTTGATAAAATTAAATTCTTTGATTATCTCATTTAAGTGAATGTTCTTAATTTATGACACTTACTTAAGTCCACAAAGAAACTTTTATAGCTTGTATACTTGATTAAGAAACCTTTTAAGTCTAAGACCTTTAGGTTGTATGATATACAAATCCTCAAGTAAATTGCAATTAATAAATGATGTTTTGACATCTATTTGTTATATTTCATAATCATGATATATAACTATGGCCAATAAGATCCTTATAGATTTAAGCATAGCTACTAAAAAAAATGTTTAATTAAAATCAAATCCTTATTTTTTTGTAACCTTTAGCTATTAGCCATGCTTTATATGTCTGTATATTACCATCTATGTTAGTATTTCTTTTAAAAATTCACTTGGTAAAATACCATTGAAAGAATTTATCAAAGTCCATACATGGTTATTATACACATATTCTATTTTAAAGTTAATAGTTTTATGCCATTAGTAAGAAACAATATGAAATATTTCT
>JANQAP020000504.1:3290718-3305242 GCA_026874005.2 Erythroxylum coriaceum
GGTGGGTCTAGAGGAAGGGGGGATGATATATCCTACTAGTGTGTCACTAACTATATGTCTCTTAAATCTTTAATTGTACTTCGTATGTATCAATTTAAGGTTCTTATTCAATCTGGATGTGCACTTTGTAGTTTTTAAACTTCCCTAAGTTCTACCTTATTCCAACTACTTTTCTTGAAAATAAATTCTCTTTCTCAAATGTAGTGTGTCTTTAAACAAATGCCTTTTCCTTAAAAGGATGGTAAAAATTGTTATCTTATATTCTCTTTCAGATATCTCACAACTTTTCACATATCTAAATTATCTCAAAGTTTATTAAATATTGCATGTTTCATATAAGCATCGCATCTCCAAACTTTAGGTATGACAACTTTGGTTTAATACTGGTGCACATCTCATATGATATCTTTTTAACTAATTTGTATAAAACTATATTTTAAATGTAAGCAGTTTCAAGGGCATATCCCCAAGTGGAGACAAGAAGGACCGTATGACTATAAAAAATCTAATAGAGAATGATTTCTCTTCACAAATACTCCATTTTGTTGTGGAGTTCCAAGTTGAGTCCATTATTAGAGAATACCATTCTCTGAACTAGTTAGTTTCTCAACTTTAAGTCTTAATTCTTTGAACCTTTCAATTGATTTAGACTTCTCTTTCATTAAATACAAATAAATATATTTGGAATGATCATAAGTGAATGTAATGAAATATAAATACCCACTTCTAATGTGAGTAGATATAGGACCATATACATTTGAATGTATAAGTTATAGTAACTCACTATCATGTTGTCCATTTTCATTAAGGGGAAGTTTGGTCTTCTTATCTAACAATTAAGATTCATAAGTTTTACAAGATTTATAATTAAAAGGATCCAACTATCTTTCTTACTATTTATATGAAGGATTAGCCTTTCAAAATCTAATTCATACAAACCATTTGTAAATAATCTATATCTATAGTAAGAATCATCTTTATAAAAACTAATAACTTTATTCATAATAATAAAGATAAATTCAAATCTAAGTAGGAAATGGAAATAATGTTTCTTGTACTGACTGAAACATAATAATAATTGTCTACTTCTAATATAAGGTTAGAAGGCAAAGTTAAACTACAAGTTAGTACAATTAATGTAAAAATCCTTACTCTATCACTAATTCGTATTTCTAATTTGTCTTTTATCAATGATTTATCCCTTGTTAAAATCTACATATTGCTACAAATATGAGAACCATAACTAGTATCTAATACCAAAAAATGTGGAACAAAGGTAGAAAGATTGATCTCAGTCATAAAGATACTTAAAGATATAGCTTCATTAAGGTTATTATCTTTCAAGGTAGTAAGATAAACTTTGCAGTTCTTCTTCCAATGTCCATCAAATCCACAATGAAATTATGTTCCTTTATCATTATTCTTCTTTTCGACATTGGCATTTGGCATTACTACTTTAGTAAAAGCCTTTTGTTTCTCATTATTACTCTTCTTCGAGAGCCTTTTTCTTGTTCCTAGAGGAATCCATAATAGGAATAAAATTAGGTTCCATCTTAAGGCATCCTTTTACAATCTTGAGCACATTCAGTAGTTCAGGAAAAGATAAATTTTTTTAGTTTATGTAGAATTTCATAATGAACTATGAAAATGTTGGATTAAGAGACTAAAGCACCAAATTAAATGCTTAACTCATAGTTCATAATAAGACCTAATAGGTGTAATTTTTTAATTTAGCTAATCATTTTCAGTATGTGTTACTCTACTAAATCCTTTTGATATCTTACATTAATACATTGACCTAAAAGAATAATATTCCTCTAACTCACTTTATGCACCAAACAACTTCTTGGGATGCAAAATTATTATAGAAGCATCCATATTCTCATAATATCTCTGAAGCTCATAAGACATACTAGCTAACATCAAACATAAAGCTTATTCAACATCATCAATATGATGTTAATATCTCTCCCATACTTCATTAATTGCATTCGAACTGGGGTATAATATAATTGCATTGTACAGAATATATAATTTCTTTTCTTGTTTGAGAACATTTCTCAAGCTATGAATATAGTCCAAAAAGTTAGTCCAACGAGCTTGCTAACGTCTATGATGCTTTTCAAGGGCAAATTGCTTCTTATTTTATTTGAGAACCAAAATGACATAAAAGAGCAAATATTAGTTTACTCCATAAAACTAAATAAAATAAGGATTTTAATAAATATTTAGTTACTTCCAATATTTTAAACAAAATAATAGCCTTCATTATTAAATTGAGAAATTATCTAATAATTTTGTTATGAAATAAGATCTCATTCAAGCATAGTTGATCTTGAGTTTGCTTAAGAAAATAACTAAATTTAAATTTGGTCAAGAATATTCTTATTAATCACATCTCATATGAGTCTTAAATCTATTAGATAACAACTCTTTACTAAAATCTATATTTTATATTATTTCTAGCCTTTCCTCTAAATTCATATGATCAAAAGTTTGCTCATCTAAATCATATAAATTTAGTTAAGTAAGACCATTAATTTAGAAAAAGACATATTTAGTTTAAATGGGCATTGAGTTTGCTTAAACTTTATAATAAATATAACTTTAATTTTATTATTAAATAATAAAAGCCAAATTCACATATTAAATGTGTACTTAATATTTAATTAAGGGATTTTTGATATTTAATTTAAAATTAAATAAACACCATAAATATTCCTAATAAAAAATCTTTTGTAAAATTTTTTTCATATGATTAAAAAGCATTTTTTTAGATTTATGAGGAATTGAAACCAATTTAATCTTAATCTTATTAAGAAAAATAATTTAACTAAAATTAAGTTTAGAAATAGAAAAGTAACGAAAATTAGAAGGGGAACTATTGCCGTATGTGGAGCATGTGCCAACCACTTATTATGAGGCATGTGTAGTGCATGAGCCTCTCAATCAATGCATTAAGGGTTACACGTGCCAAATACATCAGACATCTAATGTATTTGTCCCTAAGACACTTGCCCCATTATTTTCAAGTTAGGTTTCCCTGGTTCAAATATTTGCCACCTTCTCTTCATCTACAACTACCATCGTCTTCTCTTTATCTCTAACGGTGTCCTAGTTATCTGATAGGTATGATTTGCATTATATTTTAGGGCTTAATTTGTTATGTATTAAGTGTCAATTTGAATATTTAGTATATGTTTAGGTTAGAATTGTGTTAATTTGTGTGTTTAAGTGTTTTTATGGGTTAGTATAAGTCTTTGAGCTTAAATATTATGTTTTTGAGATACCTTAATGTGCTTGTTAGTGTTTCAGGGTCAATAACAAAGAGTGGAGAAGATTCGGAGACTTTCGGGCCGAAACCATGGCCCATGATCGTGGCACAATAGGCCACGATCGTGATAGAATCATGGGAGCCAGCCCACGATCGTGGCATATAGGCCACGATTATGACAGAAAACTTTTCTGCAGCCCACTATTATGACCTGCGTCGGGCAAACTCACAAACAAGAGAAAAAGTTAAGTTTCGAGGGATTTTTCGGACTGTTTCGACCCTAGAAAAACCTTAGGTCTGCTCAAGACACACAAAGTATTTAAAGAACATGAAGAATAAAAGAGAGGGAGCTTTTGCATCAGCCACAATCCTGAAACCCTAAAGAGTTTTATCGACAGATTGAGAAAGAAACGAAGGAAGACAAACGTGGAGAAGAAGCCTACACGAAGTACTTCCCAAAACAGGAGGTTTCCCGTCGTTGCTACCTCCATCATCCATTCTGAGTTTATTTCTGGTTTTATTTCATTCTTTATAATTGTATAGAATTTGAGATAACCATAGATGGTAGATTTATTTAATGTTGAGTATTTGTTTAAACTCACCTTCAGGATATTTTGTCTTTGATATTAATGAAATTTGATTGTTGCATTTCTTGTGATTTCAATTCTGCAATTGCAAAATTCAATACTAAACTTAGAGGGTGAACTGAGTAAAAAATTATTAAATTGGGTTAATGAGAGTTAGGTAATTTAATCGATCAAGAATTGAATCAAACTGATAAATTTGTGTAATGAGAGATCTTGCATAGGTTTTCAATAGTTTATTGGATAATTTCAGATCTAATTTAGGTTTTGGATAAATTGTGAATTAAGAGGTTGCAATTCTTATAATCTAATTAGGGTTTAAAAATTATGGTTAATGGTTATAACTCGAGAGAGAGTAATCAACCCTAAGACCGTCTAGAACTGGTAATCCAATAAATTCATAATCAATTAGGTTTTCCTTAAAGTCGAATAGAATTCCCATTTCTCTCAATTGGTAGTTCCTAGGTTGATTCTTGATTAGGTGTTGCATTTGCTATCTTGTTTATATTTTTGAATTTGATTTTTAGAGTTGATTGCATGATTGAAATAATTTTTTATTTAGTTTTGTTATTTTAAATTATAGCGAATTGAGTTCAGCCTTAGATTTTAGGATTAGATCAACCCTCGTTAAATCGACACTTTAGGTACTACACGAACTACCGATGTGCTTGTGGAATATCGAGGTTAATTATTATTATCAACTTCTTTTGTTGATGTTTGCCTCAATTATCGCTGTTTCTCCTTAATCGTGTTGCATCTCCATTTTTGGGCTTTTTTTGTCCTTATTAGTGGAGACTATTGCTACTAGTTTTGTCGCTATTGATTCACTAGCATTGATGTCCTATCATGAGGAAAAATACAATCAAATCACATAAAACGTAATCAAAATAGGAATTTTAAAACTACAGGGCATGTAAATTTTGTTTTCCAAAAACAATGAATACTAAGAGCAACTTCAGACATATTTTTCATAAACTTAAAAGTTTACGGGACATACAGTTAAATATTTATAAACCAAAAGGACAAAAAACATAAGCATGTTCACTTAACTTCCATATATGATAACTATGGTCATAAAATTAGGTTTTCGAAAACAAAAACAAATAGTTGTGTTTCCAAGAAAACAAAAGATGATGGGAGAACAAATAATGTTTGCCTTAATTTATTATCAAATCATTGATAATCAAGAAATAACAATCAAGTTAATCAATTAAAGGAGACTTTAATACCATTGTTGATAAATCAACCATGATAGAATCAAGGGTGCAATTCTTTTTTTTTTTTCAATTTTTCAATAGATCTTTTTAATTGAATAGCTTGAGAAACGTAAATAGGAAATAAAATAGTTGAAAATTTTGAATCCTATAAAACTTTTCTTTTGAAGTTGTTAACCACAAACTATTTAAATGTTTAACCTCTAATGGTATTCACAAAGTAGAGTAAGTGAATTTTGGGTTAGAAAGGAAAAGAAAGGAATACTAGCTCCACCATATCTTTTTCTTATTTATAGAAAAAAATCTACGGTTTCTTTCTAATTAAAAAAACTTAGTTATAAATAAAGTTTAACTTAATTATAATCATAATAAAATTAAATATTTCATATTTGATCCCTAAAGTTTCATAAACTTCAAAACTAAGTCTAGCTTTATTTTAATTATTTTCCTCTATTTATTTATTTGTTATATGTGACCAATTAAGTTCTAATATGTTAGTAATAGTTATAAATTATAATTATATTTAATAATTATAAGTAAATTTAAAGCTCATTTTAATTGAACATTTGTTCTCCATTTAAACTTTTATAATCAAAGATCAAGCTTGACATCTAGTAATATATTATGACCATACAAATATTATGAATGTCAAAGTAGTCTGACTTAACTTATTCATTCATAGTTATGAAATACAATTTTATGTATTTGTCATCCAATGTTCTAGTTAGACATAAAATATAGACAAAGAGTCTAGTTTATTTAAATCTAATCATGTTTATTCTTGCTAATTAGTAATTGATTTATAATTAATATTTGAAAACATCTTTTTTAAATCTCAATTCAGTTAGACCAGAGAATTCCTTAAATCATCATTAACTACTAATAATTAAATATTATCCTTAAGTACTTTAGAATAACAAATTCTTTATTTACTATCTCAACTATCTACATACATTTTATACTATATCTAAGTGCTATTTACAAAGCTACTCTGATTACAAGGTCATAAATATTCTCGAAACATAGTAATTCTTATTATGATACCTTGGTAATCTCAAGTCTAAGTATTGATTACACAACTATTATAATGAGAAAATTCACATACTCAATAGTAATATTTTATTTGAGATCCTCATAATTAGCCAATTTAGTAAACTTATTCACTAATAAGTATCTACATATTTGTTTAAATTTTTTCATACTCTAATTTATAAAAATAATTACTTTCTTTATAAGAAAGACGCATAATGTCTGTTAATTTTATTGTTCTATCAATATCTGGTCTTCTTAAAATTACAACTAAGAACAATTTATGAATAATATATAAATGCAAATTGAATATCATAATCATGATCTCATCATAATCTTAATTGCACATTAATTACTCTAAGAAATTTACCTTTTTGTATTAAGCACCAAGCATAGTTAAAAAAATAAATATACTTAAAGAGTGATTTTATTGACTAAAATAATCATATCATACGTTAAATTGCAGTCAAAATAATTAGCTATAAGGATATAAACTAACAATATTGACTTCAAATACAGTTGCCATTACATGTCTTGAACCCCCTACGTTTTTGGTAGAAGGACTTTATTCAATCTTGATTAGGGTTACAACCATACTTAAGGTAAGAGACCCCTTCAACATCAATAGAAACAAAAGGACAAGCACCCAATGGTGGGATGAATAAGTAAAAAGTGGGTCCTCAATTGACAAACCTAACTTTGCTAGAAAAATAAGAAATATATAAGATAGAAACTTTATTTTTATATTCAATTTGTAGGAGGAAGATACAAATATATACAGTAGAAAGAAAACTAACAAAATAACAAATCATCTACTAATTAGGGATATAATTGGCAATAAATATGTTAGTCTCTCTATTTTCTATCTTTTTATGTGTTAATTTTCTTTGTTCTTGAGGTTTGAAGTCATACTGAATGGGAATTAATCTTATTTTATTTTAAGGTGTATTTTGGAATCAAATAGAAAGAACTACGACGATTTTGGGACAAAAAAAGAGCTAAACTAGGCGTTAAACCTAAGTATATATGGCCTCGTGCAACAACCAGAAGCATGAAATGTAGTAAGTTGAAATTATAAGGCAAACGACGTAGTACAGGAATAAAACTTGGGTTTAAACGGTGTGAACAGTACCTGTGGATCAAGAATTAATTCATAAAATCATTCAGCCCAAAACGTTGTCGTTGGAGGGGGGTTATGTGTAGGTTTTAAAGAAGTGAATAGTAAGATGGAGGGAAGCTTTATTTGTCACATCAAGCAACAGTGAGGGGCGGCATAAGTGAGGGGTGGAAGAAGAGAGTTTGCAAGAGAGTGGTGAGGCATAAATAGTACGGTGGTCCAGTAACCTTTAATGGTCCCATCAAAGCTACAGTAATAAAGAGAAGAGAATAGGGGTTTACGGTAGAGGGAAAATAAAGGAAAAGGAGTATCGTGAAAAAAAAGGAGAAAAATAGAAAGCGCGACAGAACCAACGAGAGTGGCAGTGGAAGAGAAGACCGCTGGCGGCAGAATAGAAGAACAACGTCTGCGACAGTCTCAACACCTGTGATAGTTTCAAATAGTTAGGAAAAATTATGATGTTGGGTAACTAAACTTTTATTTCTTGGTTTACGGAATCCTAGTTATTAAACTCAGAATGTTGTGAGAGTTTCGTTCTTTATTTCAATCGATTTATTAGTCAAGTATTAATTATTTTTCTGGGTCATTATTTGATCGTTTGATTTTACAGCTAGGTGCACAACTAGTTTGTGATTTTATTCAATTAATCACTAAATTAAACAGATTGACGTTCAATTCTTTAATCAAAAGTAGCGACTAGGATTTTTGTATACTATGTTAGGGACATGATTCTAGGAAAAATAATTATCTAGGCTAAATATACATCTTATGCATGTTGTCTAGTTCGTCGATTTTCTTGATTCGTAAAGCTATTAATTAATTAAATCTGAAATCGTATCCAGGTAATTGATTAATAAGGGTTAAGTCAAATACATGTTTTGGTTAACTAAACATAAGAGAAAATAGGTAAAGAAATTTACCACGATGAATGCTTAAACTAATAAATTGGTTATTTTTAGTGTCGATGATCAACGCAAGTTTAATAATGAAGGAAACTGGAAACTAAGATTTGTTCCTATTGATTGTTAGATTAACATTGTTTTGCTATTAGTTATTTTTCAATTTCGTATTCCATTTAAATTTTGTTTAATTCACAATTTAAAAACCCCCCTTTTTATTACGTAACTACTAACATCTGAATTCCTCATAGGAATGATCCCTACTTTCCACTACTACATTAATTTGTGTTGTAAGAAGTTGGTTTCTTTTTATATTTGGTTGCAGGTGACAGCAGTCACCAAATTTTGGCACCGTTGTCGGGAAATTTTTGACAGTTTATGTACGTTACGCGTTCTAATCAATCTGAAAATTTGCATTACAATCTTGAAATTGAGAAAACAGCAAAGTCATTAAGAAAGCAAACGAAAGAAAGACAACAAGTACTGAGAGAAGAATGACAGAGGGAAAGGAACATGGACACAAAGCACTTTACACCAACTGGCTACTCTAGCTGAGGGCCAACAACCTCACTACATTAATTTTCTGAATTTGGGTTATAATAACACTTTTGAGTTGAATTCAGGACTAATTCACTTGTTACCCACTTTCCGAGGCATATTAGGAGAAGATCTTTATAAGCACTTGAAGGAGTTTGATGTTGTTTATATGGGGATAAAGCCTACTAATGTCACTGAAGAGCAGATAAAGCTGAGGGCTTTTCCATATTCTTTAAAGGACGATACCTAAGATTGGTTGTATTATTTACCTGTTAGAAGTATTAGAACATGGGCAGAGATGAAGAAGTTATTTCTAGAGAAGTTTTTCCCAGCTGCCAGGGCTGCCAATATCAGAAAAGAAATCTGTGGCATCCAACAAAACACCAAGGAGTCATTATATGAATATTGGGAGAGATTTAAGAAGCTGTGTGCAAGCTGCCCCCATCATCAAATCAGCGAGCAATTGTTGATTCAATACTTTGATGAAGGTCTTTTACCGACTGAGAGGAGTATGATAGATGCTACAAGTGGGGGAATGCTGGTTGATAAAACACTAGCAGCTGCATAGGATTTGATCTCAACTATGGCTTCTAACTCTCAATAATTTGGATCTCGGAATGATTATGGTTCAAGACCTGTTAACGAGATGGGAGTTTCGTCGTTGGAAAGAAGATTAAATGATTTGACTTCTTTGGTGCGTCAACTTACAGTATCAAGGAAAGAGGAAGTTAAGGCTTATGGTATTTGTTCTATAGTTAGCCATCCCACAGATATGTGTCCTACTCTATAAGAAGACCAAGTTGAAGAAGCCAAGGCAATGGGTGGTTATTTGGGACAACCTCAAAGGAAGTATTACCCATTTTCAAATACATATAATCCAAGTTGGCAAGATCATCTAAACCTCTGTTATGGCAACAATCAGGGACAACAAGTAAGTTTTAATTTTCAGCCATATAAACAACCTTATGTGCCTAGACAGCAACAGCAAATGGGACAAAGTTCTAGTGAAAATAATTCTTTGGAGGACGTAGTCAAGACATTGGCCAATAATACTTTGAACTTTCAACAGAATACCATGAAATTTCAGCAAGATACGCAAGCCAGCATACAGAATCTTGAGACTCAAATGAGCCAAATGGAGATTGCCATCAATAGGTTAGAGGCATAAAATTAAGGAAAGTTCCCTTCTCAACCTGCGGTGAATACAAAGAAGAGTGCTTGTGCTATCATACTTTAAAGTAGTAAAGAGTTAAAGGAACCTAACCCAAAGGTTTCTAACGAACCTAACCCAAAGGTTTCTAAGCGAGAGGTTGAAGAAGAAGTAGAGAAAGAAGTTCCAAAGTAGTCACAAAAGAAAAAGGAGGGTAATTCTTGCATTGTCACGCCTAAGTTTAGTGTACAGCCTCCTTTTCCTTGTTGTTTTGCTAAGCAGAAGAAGGAGGAGCAACAAAAAGAAATTCTGGAAACTTTTCACAAGGTACAGGTCAATATTCCTTTGCTTGATGCTATTAAACAAATTCCTCATTATGCCAAATTTCTTAAGGAACTCTGTACCTCAAAGAGAACATTAAGTGGCAATGAAAATGTGCAATTGGGTGGGAATGTTTCTGATGTGCTTCAAAAGAAGATACCTCATAAGTGTCCAGATCTAGGTATGTTCACAATCCTTCGTAAAATAGGTAATCTGAAAATTGAGAAAGCATTATTGGATTTAGGTGCGTTGATTAATGTTATGCTTCAATCTATTTATGAATCTTTGAATATGGGGCCTCTGACAGAAACTGGTGTCATAATCCAACTTGCTGATCGATCTAATGCCTATCCAAAGGTTGTTCTTGAGGATGTCCTAGTTCAAGTTGATAATATGATTTTTCCTACTAACTTTTATGTCTTACAGATGGGTAATGAAGATTCATCCACTTTAGTCCCAATTTTATTAGGAAGAACATTTTTGAAAACTTTTAGAACAAAAATTGATGTTTATGATAGGTCTTTAACTATGAAGTTTGATGGTGATATAATTAAGTTCAATATTTATGATGCCACAAAATTTCCCGATGATGATCAATCTTTGGTCTCTGTGAGTTTTCTTGATACTTTAGTGCAGGAAACATTCCGTTTAGATGGACCAAATAAATTATGGACTGCATTGGAAAATATCTTGGATATTTAGGAAGGAAAAACACTAGCCAATTATCTTTCCATTCCTGAGGAGCTGGATACCACTGTCCAGATTTTAGAGCGAAGAAAATACTTGGAGGAACAGGTATGTTTTTTGGAGTTAACTAGAAATAATTTGAAGTTGTTGCCATCTCTTATATAGCCACCAAAATTGGAGTTAAAGGCTCTTCTAGGTGATTTGAAATATGTGTACTTAAGTGAGCATGAAACTCTTCCTGTTATTATTTTGAGTAGACTAACATCTTTGTAGGAAACACAATTATTGGGTATGTTAAAAAATTACAAAGATGCTTTTGGATGGACTGTGGTTGATTTGAAAGGGATTAGCCCATCAATTTGTATGCACCGAATTCTATTGGAAGATGAAGCTAAGGAAACAAGATAGCGTCAACGAAGATTGAACCCACCAATGATGGAGGTAGTCGAGAAGGAGATTTTGAAGCTCCTCGACACTGGAATAATCTATCCAATTTCAGACAGTAAATGGGTAAGTCCAGTATAAGTGGCTCTTAAGAAAATTGGAGTAACCGTAGTGGAGAACATTTTAGGTGAATTGGTGCCCACCAATGTGCAAAATGGGTGGAGGGTTTGTATAGATTACAAGAAGTGAAATTCTATTACTCGTAAAGATCATTTTCAACTTCCTTTTATTGACTAGATGCTTAAAAAACTTGTAAGAAAAACTCATTATTGTTGTTTAGATGGTTATTCAGGTTATCACCAAATTTCTGTTACACCAGAGGACCAAGACAAAATGACTTTCACATGTCCTTTTGGCACCTTTAGGTATCGAAGAATGCCTTTTAGACTATGTAATGCACCTGCCACATTCCAAAGGTGTATGGTAAATACTTTCTCTGATTATGTGGATGATTGTATTGAAGTTTTTATGGACGACCTTACCCTTTATGGTGAGTCTTTTGATACTTGTTTGATTAACCTTGAAAAAATTTTGAAACGTTGCTTTTGAAAATAACTTGATTTTGAATTATGAAAAATGTCATTTTATGGTTGATCAAGGGATAATATTAGGCCATGTAGTGTCTTCTAAGGGAATTGAGGTTGATAAGGCTAAGATAGAAATCATTAAATCTCTTCCTTACCCCGTAAGTATACGGGAAGTTTGTTTTTTTCTTAGACATGTAGGTTTCTATCGACGCTTTATCAAAGACTTTTTGAAGATCACTCAACCCTTATGCAAGTTACTTTAAAAAGATGTGGAGTTCAAGTTTGATGAAGCATGTAGGACAACATTTGATGAATTAAAATAGAAGCTAATTTATGCTCCAATAATCCAGCCCCCAAATTGGAGTCTCCTATTTGAGATAATGTGCGATGCAAGTGTCTATGCGTTCGCCATTGTTCTGGGGCAAAGGATGAATAGAGTGCCGTATCTGATTTATTATGCTTTGATGATGCTAAACGACGCCCAGAAAAACTATTCAACAATAGAAAAAGAATTATTGGTAGTAGTTTTTGGGCTAGAGAATTTTCGTTCATATCTATTGGCACACATGTCATAGTTTATTCAGATCATGCTGTGTTGAAGTATTTGTTGTCCAAAAAGGAAGCAAAGTCACGTCTTATTCGTTGGATTCTACTACTGTAAGAATTTGATGCGGAGATACAGGACAAAAAGGGAACTAAAAATCTAGTTGGAATTCACCTTAGTCGTATCCGTCTAGACACAACTTTAGACAACTTGAAAGATGAATTTCCAGATGATCATTTATTCGCCACTCAACAAGTAACACCTTGGTATGCTGACATAGTTAAATTTCTAATTACCAAGTCTTTACCTAGTACTTTATCACAAGCTGAAAAAGATAAAATCAAAAGAGAGGCTAAATATTATGCATGGGATGAGCCACATCTGTGGAAATATTGTTCTGATCAAATTATTAGGCGATGTGTATCTGATGATGAAATCCCTTCTATATGAATTTTTGCTATTCTTTTGCATGTGGTGGACACTTTACTCCTAGAAGGACAGCCCGTAAGGTGCTTGAATGTGATTTGTTTTGGCCTAAACTATTTTACAATGCTTATATATTTTACAAGTCTTGTGATCGATGTCAAAGAACAGGTGGTTTAGGACCAAAAGACTAAATGCCGCTCACGCATATCTTGATATGTGAAATTTTTTATGTATAGGGAATTGATTTTAAGGGCCCTTTTCCTTCATTTTTGGTAAGACATATATTCTTGTTATTGTGGATTATGTTTCAAAATGGGTTAAAGCTAAGGCTACTCATACTAATAATGTTAAAGTTGTTGTTGATTTTGTTAAGTCTCATATTTTTGTCAAGTTTAGAGTGCCTAGAGTAATAATCAATAACCACGAGACTCATTTTTGTAACCGAATTGTTGAGGTTTTACTAAAGAAATATGGTGTTACAGACTGAACTTTAACAGCATACCATCCCCAGACAAGTGGACAAGTCGAAGTTTCTAGTAGGGAAATCAAATCAATTTTGGAGAAAGTGGTTAATCCTAACAGGAAGGATTGGAGTTTGCATTTAGATGACGCGCTATAGGCATACAGGACAGCATATAAAACTCCTATTGGTATGTCGCCATACAGGTTAGTATTCGTAAAACCTTGTCATTTACCTGTAGAATTGGAACATAAGGCTTACTAGGATGTCAAATAATGCAATTTGGATTTAACTGAGGTTGGAATTAATCGAAAATTACAATTGCAAGAGTTGGAAGAGATATGTAATGAAGCTTATGAGAGTACAAAAATCTATAAAGAAAAAACTAAGGCCTTTCACGACAAAATCTTAATTAGAAAAGAATTTTCCATAGGTCAAAAGGTCCTTCTTTATCACTCTAAATTAAAGCTATTTCCTAGTAAATTACGATCTCATTAGATAGGTTCATTTGTTGTTACTATTGTTTTCTCACATGGTGCAGTTGAAATTTAGAGTTTAGACACTTTTAAAGTGTTTAACGTTAATAGACACCAATTGAAACTGTATTATGAGAATTTATAGGTTGAAACTGCGGAAGAAATTGAACTGGCTGAGCTAGTTTACTCTGAGTAAGTTAATATTTTTTTCGTCTAGCTAATATGACGTTAAAGAAGCGCTCTTGAGAGGCAACTCAAGATTTATTTTAATTTAAGTTTTTTCTTTTTTTCATTTCTTTTTATTTATCTTAGTTTTCTAAAAAAGAAGGTGGAGATACGTTGGTGGTTGCATGGTTCATTCTCCATTAATGTTACTTACGTTGTTTTGGTCCCATTTTTTGAAATTCTATTAAACAATTATCCATTAACCTATTAATTGTCCATTACACATCTCCCTTGGGCGTTGTTTTTGTTTCTAAATGGGATTTTGACAATTTCCCTTTCCTTTTTACCTAATCAATAGACCACTCACCAACTGCCCAAAACCCCCTTTATAGCCACCAAAATAAACCACTCCACTGTAACACATCCTTTTGTAAGTGATCTGACTATTTTAGCACTCCTATAACGCATGGAGCACAAATTGGACAGATTGGAGCACAACCAGCTCGCTTTCTTCGAACAGCAGAAATTTCAACCACCTTTTCCACCAACACCTTTACACAATAACAGAGAAGCTTCTTAAACCTTTATTTTCTTTATTTTCTTGTATTTTTCTTTTTACTTGTACATTGAGGACGATGTAGCTTAGGGGGGGGTTAGGGTTGGAAATTCA
>JANQAP020000504.1:3330804-3346081 GCA_026874005.2 Erythroxylum coriaceum
GAGTAAGGTTGGATGCCGCGGTATGTCCCGCAAACACACGCCGCCGACCTAAGGGCGGGGTGTGGGGTCCAACATAACATTTATAAATCATAATATAAATGCTATATATTATCTAAGGTTGAGTTAAGGTGCAAGATCATTTATTGATAAATTAGGACTTGAATTCTTTTGAATGCTACCTTTTTTGCTTGCTCTTTAAGACTTAAAGGGCAACCTTAATGAGTATCCAAATGAGTTACATCCTTGGATAGAAAATTAAAGAACACCATATTCTATTCATTTTTCATTGAATAAAGTTTCTTAACATATGCTTATTTTATAATATTATGTTTTCATATACCTTATTATAGGGTTTGTCACCGTTTACCAAACAATTGCATTCTTTGGTAGAATATAAACTTGGTATGTCAATTTTGATTTACCATTATGTTATTTACAGCTTAAATCATATTCAATAACTTAGTCAATTACTTATAACTGTATAGCTACATCGATAAAAGTTGGATAACTCATAAAAAATGGTCTAGTCAATACTCATAAAAGTTGCATGACATCATTTATAATTACAATGGCTCTTTCTGTAGCAACTACTATTCTCTTACATTTAGAACATCTCCAACTATGGGAGTTAAATTGTTCCTCCAAGCCCTTTTAACTACTTCTTCATTTCCATTCCTTCTCCTTTCCTCCTACTCCATCTTTTCCCACTCTTGATATGTGCTTAATTGATTATTTAATTATTTCATAATACTCAGCAATTAATGACATAAAATTGCTTAAGATACTCACTTTGACTTATATATGATTTCAAGGAATTCAGAAGCAAAGAAGTTAAAGTGAGTCGAAAGTACTACATTTCGGTCATTTTTTGAAGAATTACACTCACTTGTCTTCATGGAGTAAGAATGATAAATATCAGAGCAAGTAAAGACAAGAAAATTAAGATGACGAAGCAATATAGCTCACGGCTATTGTGTATAGAATAAAGTGAATTTAATGGAAAGTATCTTGGAATCCTAGTGAAATAAAGATGGAAGCCAACAGATGGGACAACCCTATACAACGTCAATTTCGTGGGAAATAATGGAGGAAAACCAGCTAGTTAAGTAATAAACTGGCCGGTTTCTTTAAAGACCGTTAGTTTTTCTAAAAACTGATTAAGTCAACATTTTTAAGTTATGTGGGACTCATGGTCTATTTAATAATATAGGACCCACTATCTTTATAATGATGCAGGACCTACCACCAACATTTAAGTTTCTCTTTTAGCCTCGCACACCAACTAGACTATACTTGTAGTTGTAAACCTTTTAACTTTAAGTTTTAGTATAATGCATTATAATGAAAGTTAAGATTTTAAAGGGTAGACTCAAATCTTTTAAATTTTCAATGCAATATTTTTTTCAACTCTTTCATACAATCTAAATAAAAAATTATATTTTTCAAAAATTATATTCTTTATTTATTTCTTTATATTTTAATTAATTTTTTTTAATTATTATTTTAAAATGAAATAATATTTTATTCTTACTCACTAATAAATTATATATGTGAAAATTTTGATTCTTTATTTATCTCCTGATATTTTAATTGAAAATTTTTAAATTATTATTGTTAGAATTTAATTATTATTTTTATCATGGATTTGTTTAATAAATTAAATTAGTAGTTAGTACATAAATGTAATTTTCCTTAAAATAATTAAGATTGTGTTAAAAATAATATTTAAAATATAAAAGAATTATATTTAAAGGACATTAAAAAGGAAAATAGAATAAACTTAGAGAATACTTTCTTTAAATATACTTCAACTTTTAAAAGTTTTTAAATAAATTATAATATCAAAACACTATTATTATTATTATTATTATTATCATTATTATTATTATTATAAAATTTATGTTAGATCCAATCTTAGTTTAAATTATTTGATTTATTATTAGTCGATTATATATTAATAGACATTATTAGTGCATTTTTATTTTAATAAGGCATTTTTTATACTATTTTTTACTTATTCTTATAATTTTTACTTCTTATTTATTATATACCGATTTTATAGCGGTTTAATAACGGTTGAACCTTTAGACCCTAAATATTTTCTTTGATCGGTTCGATGTCTAATCTAATTTTTAAAACATTATCTATAACACCTGATAATGCCAATCTCCAAATAATATCTTCACAATTATCCAAAACTTAATATAAAATACGTAATTCTATCATAGTTCCTCTACGTAAGTATGGATGTCAAAACCGGCTTGGCCCACCTGGCCCGAGTTGACTGGCTGTTATTTCCAAAACGATATCATTTTAAAAGTTTGTTCTTCAAAAAATAATAATAGGTCAGGCCACAGGCCGACCCATCCCGGTCCCCTCGCTACCATGGCCTGCCCCTGACTTAACTCGGCCGTTGACATCTCTAGTTCTATTACAAGGAGTTTAGGGAGATAATTCAGCTTACTCCAACGGTGAAAGTGTGGTTATTCCCTTAAATTGATCACAAAGAAGTGAAATGGATGAGCAGATATGCAGAAATGAACTTCCTTATTACCGCAGAGACACCCTTCAACGCCTCAACCATGGCAAGACAAAGAACTAATTAGATAATATGTTTGATCATAAACACGCTTGAGGTTATGCGCAATACTCCCATCATGTCAATACGAGGTGTGCGTTCACATCTTTGACGATGCCTGCCACAGAATCCTTTAACTTGTTCGTTGGTAAGTCATAAGTACCGAATTTCTTATATTCCACAGTCGACTTCAGCAACCCCCATTTCGAGTAACATGGAAGATAAGCTTTATACGTCCCCCAACTGAATTCTCTATGGTAAAATAGAACCTTATATATATGCCCTGTTTGTCCTATTTAAGTTTGTCATGTACTGCTTTTACTTGGGAGCTTTGCTACTTGTATCTCTGATTGCTAAAAAAAAATGAGTAAAGACACATCGAAACTTAGTTTTTGGGTATAGTAATGTATAAACACTTTCACTAAATAACAACTGAAGATGTGGAGACATCATCTTGGTTGTCTGAAGGAGAAGATGATCCAAATATCTGAACGGTTAGGCTTCCACCTGCAAAATGATTTTACATAACTCGTTATGATGCCATGACATTAGTAGGAATGAGCTGTGAATGATAACCAGTACATTGCAATAAAGCAGACACTTAACCAGTAAGGGACTTAATCGAGTAATTAAGGCGACTTTTTAACCAGTAAGGGACTTAATCGAGTAATTAAGGCGACTTCTGACTGGTCCACGTCTCCTTAAGTATTGTTTTTCCATTTTATAGTGCTCTTAAGTAAAATGAGATTGATGTCTTTCAGCTGCCAAAGTGTGAAAGAGAACAGCGATTCTACCTGCTAGCTTAAGATTAATCTAATAATATCGTCCAACCTCAAAAACTGATTAAAAATACTTTTCTTTTTCGTGTGTTCGAGTTGAACCGGCCAATTGAGGTCAGTTTTCAAAGTATTGAAGTACGAAAACTTTACTTTATCTATGATCCTAACTCATTAGTTCACCATTAAATATTTAAACCAGTCAACCTATTAGAAGAACAACGTGGGACTCGAGCATAAAAAAGGGCCTAATTTGCTTTATTTTCATATTAAATGCAGCAAAGAGGAAAGCAAATATAAAGGATAGTTATTCTCTTACTTAGCATCAGAGCTGCCCCAATCATACCAAGTGAGGTCCATTGTTCACCAAGAAAAAACCATGCAAAACATGCACACCAAACTGGCTCCAGTCCGTAAATTATTGCCACTTCTGTTGCCGGGACATATCGCATGGCATCCATCTGTTTAATGAATTATCTTTGTTCAGAAATGCGTGGGCTAGAATAAGCTACTACGTGATCTGTTACACCATGATTTCTCTTGATGATTTTTCAACAATTGAGTGATTCTATATATCAGATAAGTTATTGTCAAATGTGTAACATCTATGTGCAAAATAGAAATTCCTATGAAAGATACAACTTCAACAGTCTTTTCTTATGAAAAGTGAAAGGCCCGTGTAATAAAATTACACAATCTTTCTTATTTATCTTCCACCCTACTCTTTCTTTCTTATTGAATACCTTTTCATAGACAAATTATGAATTCTCAACTCCAACACATTCACAAGTTTGGTAGCAATTGCACGGTCTTTCTCATTTCATTTTTTAACATGAAAAAGAAATATCTTTCAAAGCAAAAATATTTCAATAAGATTAACCTGCCAAGAAAAATCTCTCTAGATAGAGTAGAATAGAAGTTGGACTTAATTCGAATTTTAAAGGTTCTAGTTCAAATGCCTTCATTATCGACTGTTAAAAGCAAGAATAGTTCAAAAGTTCATACCAGTGGAGGAGAAATGTAGGGGCTTAATGAGAATTAAAATACCTCTACCCATAAGCCTATTCCACTTGATAGTATGCCTGAGAAAAGTGCAGGAATCCACGGAAAAGCAATCAACCAATCGTAAACCATTTTCCATGTCCAGGAAAAAGGGTTACATGCTTGAATTCCAAGAAACCAGCTCCCAGCAAAGTACCATATCGTTGAGAAAAGGCCAATAGCACATACCTGAAGAAGAAGAAGAAGAAAATCGAAAAGTTGTCCAAATCAATTTAGTATTGAGATATATCTGCATTGCTACTCTGCTAGCTATCAGAATTTGTCGATGCACGTACCTCGCATCCTAGGAACGGTAACATGTTCCTTTTATTTATGTTTCTTAGTAGATGCTGAGTTCTAAGCAGATGAACGCCATAAAACACTGCGCTGAAGAAGTTCAGGAAATCGCCCAACTGAACGATGCCATATAAGAAATCAATATAATTCTATTCTTAATCAGGATTTTACGATCAATTGTGAGTTAAGGCTGCTGCAAAAATAGTTGTGAAATATGAGAGAACCTGACAGTTTCTGGTAATGTTCGTAGGGATTATAAAAATTGGCCACAATTTCCATTTTCGTAATAAGCCAGCGGTAGAACCAGGAGTTTTGACATTCAAATAAAAAATTAACGTCATATATTATTAAATCCAATGTTTTAAAAATTAAACCTGAAGTTAAATTAATAGGATAAGAAGTTTAAAGTTAAAAAGCTCAACCAGTGTGAAACTATCAAAAATTTTGTTAAAATTTGAATAAAATTAAAAAATTAAAAAATGATTGAAAAAGAATATTCTTACTTATTAAAAAGTTTGAAGTTTAATTAAAAAAGATGCTGCTAAATAAAAATTAATCAGTTTATTTTTTGGTGTATTAAAATTGATTAATTTATAAAAATGGGTCAGTTAATTAATAAACTAAACATTTTTTAAGAATAAAAAGTATTAAACTAAAACAAACTGAAAAATTAAAAACTTAATTGAAAAGTTGATGGGATCTAAGATTTTTATTGTTATATCGATCTGTTTTTAAAACATTACTTGAATCACGTGTTGATCAGATTATTTGCTCAAGCCAAATATTTAAATGATTTGGATGGTCCTTGAATACACAAGTCACAAATCAAGTAAAATATTACGATCACAATGGTGAGATAACGAAGGGAAAACAAAGAGAAAACACTTACGCATGGGGAAGATCCACCGGAGATAAGCATGGCAACTCCTGTAATCGACATTATGGCTCCAATCCATGTACGTAAAGGAACAATTGTTCCTAGAATGCCCTCGAGCAAAGGAACCAAAATTATCTAATAAATCAATCCCCAAATAAACCATCAGGATATTGAACCTTTTCACAGAGTTTAATCCATGATGATTCATAGATACTTACTGTGAAGGATGATAGAAATGAAGCACGCCCAGCATTAGATGTCAGCAATCCAAAGGCTTGCATGAGGTACCCAAGACTTACCCAAAACCCCAACTCTAACCCTTTATTACGGGTATGGGCATCTTCTCCAGCTTTGTATGCAAATGGCAAGAACACAATGGCAGATATGAGTAATCTCACAACAGTAAATGCTGCTGGATCCAGGATGTCTTCAACACCTTTTGCTACAGGAATATTACTAGCTACACATTTCAACCAATACACTTACAATGAATGTCTTAGCGTATACTTGTATTACTATTTTTTTTAATATCAATGCTGAAGGAAGGTTTTAAATACCAGCCACGACTGCAATTCATGAGCCCCTCAATGTTTATAGTTATAATTTTTAAAATATTATCAACCACGATTTAAACCCTTAATCCAAATCATCATATTTACTTTAGAACATTTTTCCTTAGATATGAAATCTAAGAATTTTTTTTCTTAGATATGATATCTCATTAGAATTTATTGGTGAGACCTGAACTTAAAACCTTGTTCAGATTCAATAAAATATCTTGACAACTAAACCTCATTCTAAATTCTTTTACTAACAATTGCTACCTCCATTCGCCTTCACCATCGATCCACTAACCGTAATTAATACAGTAGTATGCGCAGATGTAATTTGTCAATCAACTTTTAAAAGAACTGATAAAAACCTAAAACTTCTACTCCGTTCCTAATTATAAGAATCAATAAAGTAACAAAACTTCCTTTTTGGATATTTTAGTAGTCTGCAAAATTTTAAGTTGCGGACCGCAAATTAAGTTGTAAATTACTACAGTAATTATGATTAATACAAATACGATTATAAAAACATTATTATAATTATGGTAAATTGTGATAATAAATTTAAACACACCTATAAGATTATGGACACAGTTATATTTTGATTCCAAAATCTAAAAGTCTTGGGAGCTGCATGCCTATTGAAAAATTGAACAAGATAAGAAAGATCAAACCTATGTTTTGTTGTTAGTAGCTTGCTGGCATGTGGTATTTCATGTTTTTATTAAATAAGAAACTATTTATAAAAATAACTTTTTATTATTTATGTAGTGGTGATCACTATAACCATCAAATGATGGTCATTAAACTTTTTTTTATCTTACATTTATATCAAATTCTAAGCTTTTATAATGATTTAGGCACTAAAATTGACTTGAAAAAGAAAATTGCTTATCGAGAAAATTCGTTCATAAGTGCAGTTTTTATTTCATAACATCGGTTTTTGCTTCAAATATAAATGGAAAAGATAATAATCTAAACAGGGTTAGATGGCAGTTGAAGATTTCAAGAACTTTGCCACGTATTTCAAGGGTCATATCAGAAAATTAATATATATTAGTAAAAGGTACAAAGAAGAGGAGAAGACCTTAAATTAAATGAAAAGTTTGTTTATGTTAAATTAGGCCCGAAATTCGTCAAGTTGATCCACATGACATCAATGGCTCGAGCATTTCCACCATCATCATATTGGGTCGCTAAACAAAACATCATGTAGTATAATAGTATTTAATGGTGATTTGTGGCTGGTCAACATAGGGCTATCTGTTTTTTAACACTAACCTTGTGACGGTTACATCAATTACATCAATGCGCGGTGTGTAATGTAGCCTAAACGTGGGATGACTAAATATGTTATTCGAGCAATTATTCGTGAGAGCAGTGCCATACCACTCAGAGGAGCCAAACTGGAAAGCTCAAATTAATTTAAGATGTTTGGAAGCAAAGAACGGATGGGTCTACGGTTGTTGAAACTGCAAAAGTTCTTAACTTGGAAAAGCCATGGGTGTTCAATGTTTGGTATTTATTTTTTGGTGTGTGGATCTTGTCATGCACGTATGGAAGTTTTCTCCGAAGAAGATTCATGGAAATCACAAAGAACAGGAAGTAAACTTACCTTCCAAAATGGTAATGAGATTGAGCAAACCGATGCTCCTAAGTTTCCTTGTGGCAAACAAAATTCCTTTCCAGAAGAATTTCATCCCAAATAAGTTGATACCCACAATTTGTTTCTTCTTAGACGATTCGGGTTGGACATAATTTACAGAATATTCCTCGCTTTCAGTCTCATGATAATCACCACCAATTTCACTCGTTTTATTTCTCCACAACCAAGTCACTAAGTGCAGTGGTTTTTTCAATGGGACTATCGGATTTGGACTACTGCGAAAGGAAGAAGAGGCACCTCGAAATGACCTTGTAAAGAGAGAACAATGTGGCGATTTTGTTTTGAAACAGATATCTGAGAGGAGGAGAAGGTGAGACAACGTGATACAATCAGTGCAGGTATGGGGTTGGTTGTTCTGTGGAGTGACCATCTGCATGTTGGCTGAATTGGTACCGACATTGTTGAACCTTTCATTCCTCTCTCTCCCTCTCTTTCCATTCCAACTGTTCGTTTACTTACTACGACGGCCTTAAATTTTGCATCTTTAGGTGTTGCTTTCTCAATTTGTTGTATTTCTTTGTTTGAAAGAGTGATGTTCGGCCGATCGAGCTTTATATGGTAAAAAATATTTATTGGAAAGAATTTATGAAAAATAATTTGCATCATTTAATAATCAAATAATAGTTATTTAACAAATAGAGTTAGAAATCTTAAAGTAAGCATTATTAGTGTTAAAGTATTTAATACTTATTTTTTAAATTTAAAGTATTTAAGTTTTATTGAATCATTTTTAGATATTTTCTATTAGAGATATATACTAAGTAAAATAATTATTATAGTATAATTTATAAAACATAAAAATTATATCCCGAATATAATAAATTCCTTGAAAATATTTGTAAAAATTACAATTGATAAGACTTACTTTAAAATGAAAATATCTTTAATTTAATTATTTAAAAATTTTATATGGTTATATTTAAGAAATTTATGATATCTCTGTCTTTTGCTTTATTAAATAGACTTTTAACTATGTGATAATGCACAAAAAATTTAATTAAGTGAGTCTGTAAATAATCGTTAGTAACAAACATTAAAACTAATTATTTTCAACACCATGTAGTGATTCTGCTAGGTGGTCATCGGCTTCTCTTTCCATACCATACGTAAAAAGATGTAGAGAGACATGATCACTATAATCGGCACAATAAAAGTATTCTTTATTTTTAGGATGTTGAGCGCGGATCCAAATATTAGATATTACCAATTTTGTTATATTGAATGATTTGATGAGTTATGATAAATTTTTATGTTTGTGTTAAATAAAATAGTTGCGTCAAATTTAAAGTTTATTATTTAATAACTTAAAAATATATTAATGGAAAAAAATCTTAAAATTAAATTATTTCTAAAATTATTCACTGGCATTCCTTCCACATTCTTACTTCTCGCTGGTTTCCTCGCGCAGTTCCGATGGCTATCTGAATTGAAGTCGTTTGCATTCCTAGCTTCTTCAAAATGAAGTGATCGATCATGATTTGAAGTCAATCGGATCAAACCTATGGAAAGAAGATTCGGAGTGTATGAAATGGGTGGACCCAAAAGGGCCTGTCGCGGTGGCGTACGCGAAATTTGGAAGCATCACTGTCACGACAAGTGGTCAATTAATAAAATCCGCTTCGGAATTAGCTAATAACAATTGTACTATTTTGTTGGGATCAGATTTTTTGTTTCGGTTATTATATTTTTATCGTATTCTGTTAAATTTTATTCAAATATTTATGTAGATCCCATATAATTATATGAATAAGATTTAATGAAACAGAATGAAACAGAATATCCGGAATAAGATTTGATGGGCATTAGCCCTGACCTTGTCGCTGGTGATGCAACGATTTTACCCCCATAGTTTATTATAGAGACCAAAGATAAAGGCTGCGTTTGAATGTGCGGTGAGGTGAGAATAAGTACTTATTTACTGTAATTTTCAAACGCAATCACATGTTTAGATCTGCAGTAAATAACCTGATGTTAGAGAAAAGTATTGTGCCACGGTAGAAATCAATAAGTAGAAAAAGAGTTGCGGTAGGAAACTGCTTCTGCAATAGAAATTTTGCAATAACCTTCACTACAAGTATTATTTTCTATTATACTCTTAATTAATATGACTAATAATATATTTTTATGAAATACTTTATTTACTAAATTTATGTATGTTATTTTCAATAGACCAATGGATCGAATATACGATGAATGGCATAAGACAGCTGTTCATATTACCTGAAACCATCTATCCTGCATAAAAGTTTTCCCAATAAATAACAAGCAGAAAAAGCCTTTACCAATTTCAAAACTCCCACATTAAGACCTTAGTATAAATAAGTTCTTGAAAAATCCCTTCCAGAGTCAAATATGAAGTCTTTGGGACGACCAGTGAATATGGATAAAATCAACACATTACCCACAAGAGCCCTAAAGGACGAAATGAGAAAACTTACATCAGAAATGTTTTGTGATTGTTTTCAGGCCCTTAACGATTGGAAAGAAGATCAAAAAATATTTCAATACTATCCACAAAATAGAGGACGTTATGGACATAAGGCGATTATCTTCCCCGAAGTAGATCCCTTAACTACATATCTATTTTTTCAAAGTGGTATCAGAGCCTGTTACAACAAAAATCTCATTGGTAAAACCATGGAAAATATAGATATAAAAAAATTTTATGAAGAAGAAAATATTGACCTATTAACATTGAAAACGATATAAAAACACAATTAGAAGAGATTACTTATTTAATTAAAAAATTAAATCTTGAAAATCATTATGTTCGAAAAGAACTTATTAAACCTATTACTGACCAAGATGAAGTTATTTATGGCTATGAATTTGATCAAGAAGTTTTTATGGATCAACAAAAGAAAGATGATCAAGTAGAAAGTAGTCCGGCAGGTGAAAAACGTAAAAGACATCAACAAAATACATATAATTGGGAATCAAAACCAATAGAAACTGAAGAATTAAATAGATTTAGTTATTATAGAAATGATCATAAAATCTGAAAATTTCCAACTGAATATACACCTAAACATGTACAGTTAGGACCCGATGGAATACTAAATTTAGATTGTGTCATAGCACCTGAAAAATTATTAATTGAATGGTCAAATAAATTAGAATTAGTAATACAGTTAGAAAAAACTTTTGAAAGATTACAAAATACAAGTATTCTATGGAATTTTGTCACTTATAAAACTATTGGAATAGTACTTAATTTTTTATTAGATAATGAAGAAAAAATAAAAAATACTACTGAATTCCTAAATGCTATCGAACTTGTAAAAGCCTTTCATATAATAGCAAATGAAATTTATAAAGAATTTATTGGAAAAGATATTATTAGTTACAAACAAGAAATAGAAAATGAAGAACGTAAAAATGCTTTATGGCATTTAAATAATATGAGAATTTGTAATATTTGCTATCTTGAACAATATATTTGTGAATTTAAAAAATATTATTATCAACTAACAAGAACATAATAGGAAATGTATATTCAAATTTTCATTCAAAAATTACCCTATCCTATTAATAAAACTGTCGAAGAATTATTTTTACTAAAGCAAAGTAAAAATATAGTAGCCTATAATCTAGGTGGAGCTATTTTAGTTACAAAACAAGTCATCTATCAAAAATGTCTAGAAGCAAAATTACACAAAACATTAAAACATAAAAATATTCAACTCTGTTGTTCTAAGTATTCCGAAGTTCCACAACAATATGGTTGTGACTTTACACCCTATAGATATCCCAAAGCTAAACATTCAAAATTTCGACGAAAAACATATAAATGGAAAAAATATCTGAAAAACAATTTTATAAAAACCCATTTACTCCTTATAACAAATTATTTTGAAAGAAATCATATCGACAACTAAAACCTAAATGACAATATTGTCCACAAGGGAAGAAGCAATGTAAATGCTGGTTATGTAAAGAAGAAGGACACTATGCAAATGAATGTCCTAAACGGAAATCAACTAACAATAAAACAAACTATAATGAAAAAATTAATATTTTAAATTCTGCATTAATATATAAATTAGAACCTATTGAATCTGATTATAAAACTGATTCTACAATCAATACTTTATATTATTATGAATCTCAATCTCAAACCTCTGAATCAACAGACGAATCCCAATACATCTTTTATTCAAGTATAGATTCAGAATAAAAAGTAAATGCATATATAGATACTGGAGCCACAATATGTATAGCTACCAAAACCTTACTAACTAATTGGAAAAATACATAAACCATTACAGATAATAATAGCCGATGGAAGTATTAAGTATATCTGGTATGTAAGTTATTATAACAATATTATTATTAAAAATTATACATTTACAATACCCTCAATCTATCAACACGAATCTGTTCTACCATTTATCTTAGGAAATAATTTTTTAAAATTATATTATCCTTTTTGTTAGTATTTACACTATATTACTCTTAAAACTCCTTTAATTAATTCCCTAAATAAAAAATCTATTATACTCAAAATTCCTATTTATCATATGACATACTATCTTACTTTAAATCTTATTAATGAAAAAACGAGTCAACTACAATTTTTTCTTCAAAACAATTTTTCTCTATAAACAGAAATAGAGACTTTATTAGACCAAGTCTATAGCGACCACCCTTTAGATCCTATTAAAAATACTAATACTCAACTTATTGAGATTAAACTAAAAGACCCTAACCAAGAAATAAATATTAAAAATAACATTCCATACACTCAACAAGATGTACAAGAATTTATTGACGAATGTTTAGAATTATTAACAAAACAATTAATTTCTCTATGTACAAGTAAACACTTCGCACTTGCTTTTTATGTTAATAATTATTCCAAAATAAAAGAGGCAAAAGACGTATGGTTATTAATTATAAAAAAATTAAATGAAGCAACTATAGGTGATGCATATAAATTGCCACAAAAAGATTATATTATCAATAAATTAAAAGGACATAAATGGTTTACTACATTAGATGCCAAATCTGGTTATTGGCAACTTAGATTACACGATAATACAAAACCATTAACAGCTTTTACTTGTCCTACACAAAAACATTTTCAATGGAAAGTGTTACCCTTTGGTTTAAAACAAGCACCTAGTATTTATCAACGTTTTATGGATACCAATTTAGAAGGATTAAAAGATTTTACTCTATCTTATATAGATGACATTATCATCTTTTCAAATACTGATAAAGATGATCATCTGAAAAAAGTCAAACTTGTACTCCAACGATGTCAAGAAAAAAGATTAATTTTAAGTAAAAAAATTAAATTAGCTCAGCAAAATATTGAGTATTTAGGAATTGAATTTTATAATGGATTTTTAAAATTACAACCCAACATTATCTTAAAATTACAACAATTTCCAGATATTTTAAAAAATAGAACTCATGTACAACAATTCTTAGGACTCCTTAATTATATATCAGATCAAGGATTTTTTAAAAATCTTGCTAAAGAATGTAAAAGGTTACAACTAAAATGTAGTACTAAACATCAGTGGAATTGGACTCCTGAAGATACAGAAACTACTTTAAAAATCTATGTAAGGATTTGCCTGTCTTATATAATTATTTGTCCAAAGATATACTTCTGGTTCAAATTGATGCTAGTATAGATACATGGGCTAGTTGCCTATTGGCAAAACCACCTAATCAAAAGAAATATTTATTATGTAAATACATAAATGGCACTTTCATTTCTGCTGAAAGCAAGTATCTAATTCATGAGAAGAAAACATTAGCCTGTCTCAAAATTTTGAGAAAATAGTGTATTGATTTATTATTTGTTGAATTTACTATTCAAACTAACTCGAAATATTTATGTGGATTTGCGAAATATAATATTAAAACCAATTACAATCAACGGAGGCTCATTAGATGGCAATTTGAATTAAATCAATATAATTTTCATATTGATTATATAAAATCTTTTGACAACAGCCTTGTAGGTATTTTAACCAGAGAATGGAATCAGACATAATCAGTCTGAAAGATTCATTGACTAAAAAAGAAGTAGAATTATTAGAACTTCAACACCAAGTGGGAACAGTAACAAAAGAGATTAATAAGCTACGGACGGCAATTACTCTCCTTGAAAAACAACTTGCTCCAGAAACCACTCCTTCTCAGACCACTACAACTATTCCCATTACTCCTTCACAAATTATTCAACCCGCCACTACACCAATTACTCCACATAAAAATGAAGATTTTAAGGAAGATAAAGTGTATGTTATTTTCAATAGACCAATGGCTGGAATATACGATGAATGACATAAGGCAGCTGCTCATATTATCAGAAAACCATCTATCCTACATAAAAGTTTTCCCAATAGACAACAAGCAGAAAAAGCCTTTATCGATTTCAAAACTCCGGCATTAAGACCTTAGTATAAACAAGTTCTTGAAAAACCCCTTCCAGAATCAAATATGAAGTCTTTGGGATGACCAGTGAATATGGATAAAATCAACATATTACCCACAAGAGCCCTAAAGGCAGAAATGTTTTGTGAGTATTTTCAGGCCCTCAATGACTGGAAAGAAGATCAAAAAATATTCCAGTACTATCCACAAAATAGAGGACGTTATGGACCTAAGGCGATTATCTTCCCCGAAGTAGATCCCTTAACTACATATCTATTTTTTCAAAGTGGATTAATCGACACTATCTACCTCACTAATCTCAACATTCTTTCAGAATTTCCTACAGGTTTTATCCAGGAAGTAAAAAATTATCGCGACCACTTTGCCAAAAAGCGGGAAATATTTATCAAAGTTTTCAGTAGCTACCTAATCTTCAAGGAAACCGAGAATCTTAAAGATGGCGAAATCAAAATATCAAGAATCGCATTTATTCAAATTAGAGTAAGCAATGGCATGTATCCTCCGATTGATGAACCATCTAAACATGATTTCAACTGGGATCTGATTAACCAATGTAATCTCCATTGTCTGGATGGTGTGTATCAACAATGCATTAGAATCACTTCTCAGTCTTTACTCAAGGTTAATTACAAAGGATTAAATATCGTCATGACTTTAGCCTACAAAGCTCCTATAGCACTAGAAGCTCTATAAATTATTAGACAGTTTGAACATCCATTTTCAATCATGGAAGGAATGTTCGCTGAATTGTCAAAGCAATGGAAGTATGCTATCTGTCAGCAACTCAACACTCAAATTCAGCACAAATGCCAATACTACCCCACTACCTCTTCTGACAGAGACGAATCAGGTTCCATTGAAGCAATAATTGAAGAATAAGCTGTAAAGAAAAAACAAAAACAAGAATCATCCAAAGTATGTAGGCCCTCTGTCGGCCATCTACTAAAGTATGCAGGCCCTTCTGTCGGCCACCGACTATTTTAATGTTGACCCCCAAATATTTTTTATTTATTAAGCATGATTTGAAATGAATTATGAGGTGTTGATAGATTAATTTTTGGAGTTAATTTGTTATGA
>JANQAP020000504.1:3379269-3389896 GCA_026874005.2 Erythroxylum coriaceum
AACTCTGAGGACTGGACGTAGCCCACGGTTTAGGGTGAACCAGTATAAAAATCGTAGTGTCTATTCTCTACTCTTTATTTTAGTTTATTTTGTTGTTAAAGATCATATAGAAGTAATTTGCGATTTAACTACGTAATAATTTGTGATATCTTTTTAACAAGAAAGAGAAGTTCTTTTCAAGATTTTATATTAAAAAAGGAGGATACACCATTCAACCTCCCCTTCTTGTGTATCTAGTTTCTTGAACGTAAAGTCTATACTAACATGTAATTTACTTCAACCATTTCTAACTTAATCTCATCATTAATGAAATCCCGTCTCTTTCCATGATATATCTTATTCATAAGCATCAAACAATTCATTTTCAAAACTCATCATTTCAAATTCATAACCTCTTAATAGTTGTGATTTGCATCATATTTTAGGGTTTAATTTGTTATGTATTAAGTGTTAATTTGAGTGTTTAGTGTGTGTTTAGGTCAGAATTGTGTTAGTTTACTTGTTTAAATGTTTTTACAGGTTAGTATAAGTCTTTGAGCTTAAATGTTATGTTTTTGAGGTACCTTGATGTGTTTGTTAGTGTTTCAGGTCCAACAAGGAAGAACGGAGAAGTTTCGGAGACTTTCGGGCTGAAACCACGACCCATGAGGGTGGCACAATAGGCCACGATCATAACAGAGATATGTGAGCCACTATACCCCAGGCCACGATCATGACAAAGAGGTTTGATCCTAGCCACGATCGTGGCACTTAGGCTAGGTTCGTGATAGAAAGGAGTGGATGCTGGCTACGATCTTGGCCCATAGGCAGTTACGAAAAGAGATGAAAACGTCAAGTTTTGAGGAGCTTTTTAGACCGTTTCGACCCCGAAAGAACCCTAGGGCTGTCAAGATAGTTAAAGAACATGAAGAATACAGAAGAAGAGCTTTTACATCAGCCACATCCCGAAAACACTAGAGAACTTTATCGAGAGATTGAGGAAGGAAACGAAGGAAGAGATGCACAGAGAAGAAGCCTATGCGAAGTACTTCCTAGAATAGGAGATTTCTCGCTATTGCCACCTCCATCAATCTGTTCCAATCATATTTTTCAGTTTTACTTCAATTTTATTGACGTATAGAATTGGGATAGTAATTGAGAATAGGATTTGCTGATATTTTTCTAAACTCACCTTCGGGAATTTTGCCTTTGATATTAATGAAAGTTAATTTATTGTGTTTTTATTGAATTATTTGTGATTCAATTTCTACATGATCATGGCCTGCGACTGGGCAGAAAGAGGAGGACGCATTTTTAAAGGGAAATTTTTACCATTTTACCCTCCAATCACCTTTATATTCATTTCTAACTTCACTTTTGTCATTCACTTTCATTTTCACTTTATCTCTCTAGATTTCAAGCCTACAAACGCTCTCACATCTCTCTAAAAATTTCAACCTTCTAAAATTTTTCTGAATTCTACCTAATTCCCAAGAATTATGCTGCGCATTAAACAATCAGTCAAACGGGAGTAATCATGACGAAATCAAGTTATAGGATGTGGGAGAAGAAATAAAGTAGCAGACTTTGGAGTGCCCTTCCCGATCTACACAGAGGAGGAAGGTGTTCATTTCCAATCTTTAAATGCTATACAAATAGTAGTTCCCAAATATTTTGATTTTGAAACACTCGATAGGCTAGAATTGCGTGAGAGGGTAGAAAATTTAGCTGAAAGAATCCAGTGGGCCCAATTTATATGTTTCCAACTTCATGTCTATCAGGAGCTCACTTTGGATTTTTTCACTTCACTAACTTACGACCCTAGGAACCCCAAGGAATTGTGGTTTAGGTTAAGAGGAAGAGCTTATAAACTGAACATAGAAATCATGTGCGATATGTGTTGGGTCCTTGAATCCTCCATCATCGATCAGCATGATAATTTTTCTCCTTCTTAATACTGGAATGAACTCACTGGAATAGAGTAATTTCAAGCTAAGAATGCTCATAACAATATAATAAGGTCCCACTAATACTTGTTACTACACAAATTCATGTGTTAGCTAGTTTTTGACAAAACAAAAACCAGCAAGTGTTCCAAAAAGGAACTATTTATGTTGTGGTGCATGAACCACAACATTCTGGTATGTGCATCCACACATGTGCTAAATGCTATTGTTGCTTCTCCACATAAGAGGAAGAACAATTTAGGAATGTGGTACATATTGTCTGCCATTGCTAAATATTATGGTGTGGACCGTAATGGGCTAATTGTTCACCCCACTGATTTCCTAAACCATCACCATTTATGGAGGGATGAAATTCTTAAGTCCCTCAATATGGAACTTAGGGATATTAGCTAAAAGGCACATGTCAAGATTAGGGCCAGTCAGGAGAGCTCGAGTTCAGCCTCATCGCAGCAAGCAGATGAGGACTCCACCAGTGAAGAGTCTGAGGAAAAGGAAGAATAAGGCTGGAAGGAAGTTCTGGATGTAATCTCCGAAACCAACAAGACACTTGCAAAGAACACTAGAATGATGGAGGAGGTGGCTCGAACACAACGACACCAAAGCTAGGATATCTGTCAAAACCATCGGTATTTCGAAGCTCAAGGCGTTCAATTTTCAAAAGAGTCTTCACTTTTATCTTTATTTTTATTTATTTATTTTCTGTTTACTTTAATTTATGTTCTTTTCTATTATGTGCTTGTTTGTTCCCTTCTCACATTGAGGATAGTGTATTGTTCAAGTGTGAGGAGGGTTATATGTTTTATTTGGTATGTGATTTTGCATATGGTATGATAGTGTTAGGTTGCATTTTATGAATTGTTTAAATATGTCAATGGCTTAGATGAACTGAAATTTATTTAATTTTGAACATAGTCTATTAGGTTGTAAATAATCATAAGCTCGCAAAATTAGTGAATTAGGGGTCTTTGGATGAATATACAGCTTAATTAGGATTTAGTGTAAGTTTAACGCCCTCTATATCGCCACATTCTTTCATAATTTGAGGCCTTTCAACTTAAGTAGCTTAATTAGTATTTTTCATGAAAACAAGTAGCTAAAACAATAAGGTTGGCAATAAAAAATGTGCTTGTTAAATAAATAACTATTCTGCTAACCTTTGGGTTATGAATAAAGCTAGTAACCAGTTGAAAACGTGATATAGCCGACTAACCAGATTCACACGCATCACAAATGTGCGCCTCTACCTCAAAAAGCTATGACGATGTTCCAACCAAGTAGTTTAATAAAAACATGACTTAGTCGAGTAACCGGATCGACATTCATTATCAATGTATGCCTCTGCATAAAAAGATTAAGTCCATGTTCAATAAATTAATTAAATAAAAAATGTGTTTTCTTAATAAAATCTACTAGACTTGTAATAAGCTTGACTTTTCACGAAAATATACTTAGGAATAGTTACAGAGTATGAATGACCAAAGAATTATTAATGTGTGTGTGCAATTGAAAAGGGTAAATAAATTAACACTTAGATCTCGATTAATTTGTATATTTAGTTTAAAGCCCCTAGACATAAATTTTACATGTTAATGATTTGATATAACTCGAATGATTGTGTTTAAGATTAAATTTATTTCATGAAGTTGAAGCCATTGCCTCATTACTGCATTGTGTGTTATGTGTTTATTATGTGTTTGATGTTTTGTTTGCTTGAGGACAAGCAAATGTTTAAATATGGGGATGTTGATAGTTATGATTTGCATCATATGTTAGGGTTTAATTTGTTATGTATTAAGTGTTAATTTGAGTGTTTTTAGTGTGTGTTTAGGATAGAATTGTGTTAGTTTCTTTGTTTAAGTGTTTTTATGGGTTAGTATAAGCCTTTGAGCTTAAATGTTATGTTTTTAAGGTACCTTGATGTATTTTGTTAGTGTTTTAGGGCCAACAATGAAGAACAGATAAGTTTTAGAGACTTTTGGGCCAAAACCACAACCCACGATCGTGGCACAATAGGCCATGATCGTGATAGAGACATGTGAGCCACTATGCCCTAGGCCACAATCGTGGCATAGAGGTCTGATCCTAGCCATGATTGTGGCACTTAGGCAACACTCGTAACAGAAAGGGGTGGATGCTGGCCACGATCATGGCAGGCAAGGCCACGATCATGGCTTGCGTTAGACAAATGCGAAAATAGGTAAAAATGTCAAGTTTTGAGGAAATTTTCGGACCGTTTTGACTCCGAAAGAACCCTAGGCCTGCCAAGGCTTTTAAAGAACATGAAGAATATAGACTAGGAGCTTTTACATCAGCCACATCCTAAAAACCCTAGAGAGCTTTATTGAGAGATTGAGGAAGGATATGAAGGAAGAGAGACATGGATAAGAAGCCTACGCGAAGTACTTCCTAGAATAGTAGGTTTCCCACTGTTACTGCCTTCATCAATCTGTTCCACTTATATTTTCCAATTTTATTTCAATTTTATTGATGTATAGAATTGGAATAGTCGTTGAGAATCGGATTTGTCGAATGTTGATATTTGTTTAAAGTCAACTTTAGAAATTTTGTCTTTGATATTAATGAAAGTTGATTTATTGTGTTTTTATTGAATTATTTGTGATTCAATTTTTGCACTTAATAATTCGATAATAAACTAAAGAGTGACTAAGTCAAAATCGTTAAATTGGGCTAATAAGAGTTAGGTAATTTAATAGATTAAGAATTGAATCAAACCAGTAAAATTGTGTAATGAGAGATCGTACATAGGTTTTTGGTAAGTTATTAGACAAATTTATATCTAATTTAGTTTTGGGTAAATTGTGAATCGAGAGGCTGTAACTCCATGATCTAATTAGGGTTAAAGATTATAACTCGAAAGAGAGTAATCCACCTTAGGACCGTTTAGACCCGGTAATTTAATAATTTCATAATCAATTAGGTTTTCATTGAAGTCATAATAAAATCTCCTTTCTCTCATTTGGTAGTTCCTAGGTTGATTCTTGATTTGGTTGTCTAATTGCTATCTTGTTTATAATTTTGAGTTCAATTCCTGAAATTGATTGCTTGATTGAATAATTTTCTACCTTAGTTGTTTATTTTGAATTATTGCGAATTTTAGTTAAGCTTTAGATTTTAGGATTAGAATAACCCTCCTCATGGGATCGACACCTTAGATACTACATGAATGACCCCTATTCTTGCAGTAATATAGAGGTTAAAAATATTAAAACTTTATCATGTAGGAACTTGCGACCACCTCTTCATTTCTACCTCAATTACCAGTGTAAAATATTCATAAAACAAGTCACACAAGGTCATTAATCATAACCACAAAAACAGGACATCAATATGTCCTTATATTCATCGATGTTTCAACACCTATTCAACTCCTTTATCATCTTTCATTTTGTACCTATTTCTTATTTTAAGAATATTACTCACCTTAAATTCTCAATCTAATTCATCCACAATAAAGCCTATATTCATGATTTTCATATTCTCAAGACAATAACACAATACATAAATTCATTCATCAATTCCTTACTTTCATTTTCACACTAAAATTAGAACATGATCACATCTCTTCCTTTTTTTCAACTTTTAACACTCTTTCAAGCACCATTTTCATTTTTAATCATCTCAAAATCACCTATAGCATAACTCATAAATTATCACTCATCATAACACAAAAGCAAGATATAACCTTATTTACTTCTTCATCTATGCATTGTCATCATATTTCAACTTCCTTTTCACAATCATTCATCTCTTAATCTATCATTATAAATGCTTTTTATTAAGAAACTATTGAACAACATTAACACACTAAAATTTAGAACATAATCTCTTTATTAATACACCCACGTTAAAGCACTTACAAAATTTCATGATCAAATCATCAATCTCATATTACTCATCATAAATGTTTCATTTATAACTACCTATGAAGATCAAAGTATAATTTACTTGATTTAACTTCAAAATCTTCAAGATATCACTTAACCTAGCTTTCTTCTCTCACACGAGCATCATCATTCAAAGGTGGTAGGGTTAGGACTTTAGTAAGAAATAAAGGAGACAACAAAATGATAGTAGAAAATGAAGGGTGAAAACAAGGTGTAATGTTGATGAAGGTTGGTGAAACAAAATCGTAAAAGAGAAGAAGAAGAAGAAAGCCACGAAGAAGATGAAATATTTAGCCAAAAGAGAAACAAATGAAAGATGTCTTGTAAGGGTGAGTATAACGAGGGTGAGGTGTGTGGCAAGTGGCATGACACTTGTCACTTGCCACATGTCCTCCTCTCATGGTTTCTAATGGGTCTCTTTTTAATAACTAGTCCATTTAACTCTAATTTCTACTCCAATTGTCTCTTAATTTTTAATGACACTTGTCAATAATTCCTAAAGTCATTTGTCAAAATTTCCACTGCCATTTGACTCTTATTTCTACTACCATTTATCAACTGTCTTGCCACTTGACATTTTTCCTTGTCCAAAATACTCGAAATTTCTAGAAATTTTCTAAATTTCATTAAAAATTCTAAATCAACAATTATTATCACCAAATAAAAATTTCAAGACATATAACCCACAATTCATATAAAAAATCACATTTATAAATTAATTATACCTGAAAAATGTCAATGAATGCATGTACAATCATTTTAATGTGTGTAAAAATTAATATTCACATGTATGTGTATGCTATATTATGCGTGAACATGAAATGCATATCCTAATTTCTCATTATTAACTTTCATATACAACACTCTAGGGTTCTAATCCTTAACATTGGAAAATGGGATGTTACATTCCTATAAGAAAGAAAGCAATTTTCTTATGATTTTATTTCCTTTTAAGAATTATGTCGTTACTAATCAAAACCAATAAAAGGAAATAACTCCGATTTGAAATTTGAAATATTATATAGTTATCATCAAAATCATTAATAACAAACCTTGAGCTAACAATTTCCTCCTTCTGATGATGACAATCAATAATAGATATATTTTCAATTTTTAAATAATAAAGGTTTTTGAAAGATAACTGTAAATTTTATATGTTCTAACTCATAATCATGATTAGAAGGAGCCTTTTCTACAACAAGAGCCTATCGTTTATGCATATCGCAGATTTAAACTTCACAAATTTAGTTCAACAATATTTCAACAGTTAGTAGAGAATATATCATGGATATAAGAGCAAATATATCATCAAAACAAGTATATCATTAACTCTCTACCTTTGGCATTATTAAAAAGTAGAGGGAAATAACTAGAAAGTAAGTAAGAAAAAGCATAAGTATGTAAAAATAAACCAAGAAAAAAATAGCAATAAAGTTATTTGAGAGATTCAAAAAATTTTCGAAGTGTAATTTATATGTAAAAAATTTAATTTTGCATATTGTTGATCTGGCCACGCATTTGATCTTGATTAGAGCGAATGTCCCTTAGTTGTTGAAAAATCAGATCATTTGTGCTCTGGAGTGTGATAGGGCTGATTTTTATAGGGCAGGACCCAAGAGGTATGTTGACCTTTATGTTTTCTTCTCCACCCACATATTGTCTTTCAATTGACACCTGAATTGATAGAGAATAGATGAATGGAACTTTCCAGGTTCATACCAATCTAGATCGTCAAAACACACTCCATAATAGTCAAAAATCTTAGTTAATACCATCCATACTATAGACCACTAGTGGTATTCTTATGACATCCCTTGTCCACCATAAATTTCAAGATCATTGCTGGGAGATTCATTTTATTGCCCTTCAGATGATTTACACCACATATGTATCCAGGAGATTGCATCTTTCCACTAAACTACTACTTGGTAAAATTGAAGTAGCAGATATTAATGCAAGGTATCATAGCAGTAAGTCCACATGTCTACACTATAGTCTCCCTTCATGGGTATTCTCAGTGTGCAACCAGATAAAGTTCACAGCTTCTCTCAAATCAAGATCAATAATGTCCCAATTATGACAAGGAAGGTCAGTTTTGCCTATGGGAATTATGTTCAGTATGTTTCCTAAGATTTCCTTAGTAATCAAGATCTCTCGTTCATGTACTAAGAGATGATTGACAACTTCCCATTAAATTCATCTTTTCTCATGTATGTGTAAATGATCTAACTAAGTCATCACACACTATCTCATTCAAATTCAAAAAATTTTCCCAACCTATAGGAAGAAAATGAGAAGAGATGGGAATACCAATGTTATTAAACAGGAGGGGAGGCAAAATGCGTCCTGCAATCACCTTGTGCTTCTTGTACCACATTTTGTATCATGCTTCAGCTTCTATTGACTGAAATAGCTTAACTAGTACTGAAGACTCTCCTTTCTTTTGTTTCATCGATTTTGACCTCTTACCTTTTGGAATTTCTTTAAATAAGGTTTCTTCATAAATTGACTTATCCTTAGCAATGGATTCCTTAATCTTCTCTTCAACCATAGGCACTTCGTCTTTTTTCTTCTCTTTTTCTCTTTTGAGATTCTTCTTCTTCCCTTTATTTAGCATTAAGCATTTTTCCTTTCTAAATAACTTTCTCAGCTTGCTTTGTAGGACTTCTTCTGGTTCGTGGACGTCTTATTAAACAGACTAGTTCTTCATTTGAACCATCATCATTAACAATCCAGTGTACTTCAGGCAATTTCTTATCCGTGGACTCAACTTGAGGAGTAGTAGATGGTGGTGCAGAAGTTTTAGAAGATAGAATAGATAGAATAGGAGTAGGTCAAGATATAATGGGTAGTGATAGTGAAGGAGAATGAAACCTTACTTTCTCGTTAGCTCCCATCAATAAAAAAATTTTCTTCTTCTTCTTCTTCTTTTTCTGATAAGCTAAGGTTTGAGTCATCAAAACCTTCTTCATTATAGCAGAGATATATTGCTTGATTGTTGATTCATTTTGTTTGAAAGATGAATCATAGTATGATTCTAGAGACAACATAGCTAAAATCTTTGTCATTGTCTTTTTCTAGAGTCTCCTGAGTAAATGCTTATGAACTTTGGAGCTTTTTGATAGAGGTGACAGAAACATGTTCAGTAGGGGTGTTTCATGATCCTAATATTGGCTATAGAGAGGAAGATTCAGAAACAATAGTTTCAAACTCTTGTTTATGGCAGAGAGTTTTGCCATGCCAAGTAGTGGGAGTCATGGTTTCTTTTTGTCCTTTAGATTTTGTTCTTACCATTTCAAGTAAGCTGGTGAGATTTAGGAGATTTGAGTAGAAAATTTGAGCAGAAATAGAGAATTAGGTTGTAGAGAGGAAAAATGTTGCTTCTAAGAATGATGAAGGAAAGTAGAAGTAAGAAAACTTTTTCAGGATACACTAAATAGTTCTTGAGCGTTGATTTTGTGTGAAGATGAACAATCATATACGTTATTAGAGGAAGTGTGATTGTGTTCTTATCTTCAATTAGTCATGTACAAAAATTTGTTAGAGCGGCGGACGTGCATTTTTAAAAATTGAATCGATACTATTTAATAACTTCCTTTTTAAGACACGAGAATTCTACCCGATTAAATTGAGAGGAGCCTTCTAATTTAAAATGAGCCTTCTAAAATAAGAGGAGCCAGTCACAAAAATAGATTAGAAGGAGCTTGCTAATATCTGCAAGGAGAAGTAGCATAGGATCTTCATATGAGGTTAACATCAGATAATCTGCATATACTAAGTTTTTTTCTTAACACATAAAATCTATTTTCAGTAAATGACTTAGTAAAGATATCAACTACTTGATTTTTAGTTTTAACATGTAAAAGGTCAATAGTTCCTTCTAATGATGTTTGATTTCTAAATGCTTAGTCCTATAATGATGCATAGGATTCTTAGAGAGATTTATTGTACTTGTATTGTCACATAGTATAGGAGTATGATCAAAGTTCAAAGTGAAATCCTGGAGTTGATGTTTCATCCATAAGATTTGAGCGCAATAGCTAGCAGTTGCTATATATTCCACTTCACTTGTCAAAAGCATTGTGCAATTTTGTCTCTTGCAAAACCGAGAAATTGGACATCCTCTAAGAAATTGGTAGTGATCACTTACTCTTTTCCTATCAACTTTATCACCTGCAAAATGTACATCACAATAGCCCACTATATTAAAAGAATCAGTATTTGGATACCATAATCCAAAGTCCATAGTTGCATAAAGATAGCGAAAGATCCTCTTGATTTGATTGAAAATGTGCGCAAAGACACACACTAAGCATAATGTCTGGTCTTGAGCTTATAAGATATATTAGTGATGCAATCATTCCTCTATAATTTGTCTCATATATAGCCTTGCTGTAGCACCCATCTCCCACGGAGCATCTACCCAACATCCGGTGGATGTACGGGCACACACTCTATGAAAGTGGTGCACTAGAGCAATCATATTCACTAATTATGACACCATTCATAAAAGACAATATATCCAAAAGATCCATTCTTCATTCCATTAATAAAACATAATACATTGTAGCTTTTCATACATAAGTCATTTATCTATACAACGTCAAAAGCTTATAAGAGTCTATTGCTTTTTACAATATAGTCTATATGGAATGAGAATTATATAAAAGATTCTAACTAAATCCTCAGTTGTTGGAATCCCTCCCCGGGCGGGTCACGGGCCCGACGTCCTACGTGACATCTAGACGCGTGTCCCACGAGGGAGGAATTCCCCAC
>JANQAP020000504.1:3389996-3400509 GCA_026874005.2 Erythroxylum coriaceum
CACAGATTCAATTTCACTTTTGTTTTCATTCTACTTCTAATTCTCACCTTAATTCTCCTCATTTCGAAATTTCTTATGCACTAAAAACACCAAAACACAAATATGAACTTCTCCACATTTCTCATTTATTAGTTCTAGTCTTCTAAAAAAAGTTCGGGGTCCAACATCTTCTACTCTTTCTGTTTTCTTCTCTACCCACACATTGTCTTTTAGCTTATATCCGAATTGTTAGGGAATATATTAATGAAATTTTACAGGTTCATACCAATCTAGATTGTCAATAAACACTTCATAATAAGCAAAAATCTTGGTGAACAACATTCTATTAGGCAGGCAACCGGTGGTATTCTTATGACTCCTCTTATCTATCATCAATGGCACGATCATTACTGGGAGGTTCATCCGATTTCTCTTCAGTAGCTTATACACAACATATGTATCCAAGAGACTGCATCTTTCCACTAAACTACTCCTTGGAAAAATTGAATTAGTAGATAATGATACAAGGCATCTCAATAGTAAATCCAACTGTTTGCACCAAGGTCTCCTTTCTTGTGTATTTTCACTGTGCAAACAGTTAAACTCTACATCTTCTCCCAAATCTAAATCCTCAATATCCCATTTATGACAGGGGAAATCACTTCTGCCTAATGGAGCTATATCCAACAGGTTCCCTAAAATTTCTTCAGTCAATAGGATTTCAAATTCCCTTTGCCAAAATATAATTGTGATCTTTCCATCAATAGTTTCCTTTCTCATGTGGGTATAGAATAATCGCACCAATTCATCACATATAGTCTCATTCAAATTCAAAAACTTTTTCCATCCAATAGGCAAAAAGTAAGGAAAAATGGGAATACCTAAGTCATCAAACAAAAGAGGAGGCAGAATGCTTCCAGTAACTACCTTTCTTTTCTTGTAACGCATCTTGTATCTTGCTTCTGCTTCTATTGACTGAAAGATCTTAGGAGGTGCTAAAGACTCTACTTTCTTTTATGCAACAACCTTCATTTTCTTTGACCTTTTTCCTTTGGAAATCTCTTTGAAAATAGTTTCTTTAAAAACATTTTCTTCTTGAAAGATAGGGTCTACTGTAGGTTCTTCAATCATAATTTCCTTTCCTTTTCTTATTTGTTCTCTCTTCCTTTTGCGAGAGTTTTCTTCTTTCACTGATTCAAGAATTTTATCCTTTTCAGGCGCTTTCTCAACCTGTATTATTGAAAGACTTCCTCTTATTCTTGGTCTCCTTACTAAGCGAATGGGTTCCTTATCAAAATCATCACCATCAGAGATGGCCCATATTTCTCCCGAAATATTAGTTTTTGTAGGGATAGTATTAGGAGTAGATGATGGCGGAGGTGAAAAGAATTTGGGAGGAGGAACAAACTTCTTTTTCAGTATGGGTGGATGTAAAAGTGAAGGTGAAGGAGAAGAAGTGAATAACAGAGAAAAGGGTTTTTGAAATTAGAGAAAAAGAGATAGTACTTACTTTCTCTAGTTTTATAGATGACTCTCCCTTTTTTGAAGCTCTCCTGATGAGGTGTCTCCTTTTCTTCTTCTTCTGTCTCTTCTACTTCAGTCTCTTCTATTTATTCTTCTTGTTTAATTTTGATGTTTTCTTCTTCTTTTATCGATGAGCTAGGGTTTTCATAAATTTCATATGTATGAAGGGTAGTAACTATTTCTAAATATTAGGGCTTTGTATATGAGTAATAAAGATATCTTCAAAAATAGTTTTTGGTGTATTCGACACGAAGAGATTAGAAACAAGAGCTTTAGACTCTTGTTCATAATGTATAGCTCTACCATGATTAGAAAAGGAAGTTGATGGCTTCTTTAAACCATTAGACTTAATATGAGTCATTCTAAGTAAGAAAGCTGGAAAGATTGAAGAGATTTGAGAAAATCAAAAGTAGAAGTGTAGCAAGGTGAGAGGGGCTTCTGAGGATGATGAAGATAAGTAGGAGGAAGAAATCATCTCAAGATATACTAAATAGTTATTAAGCGTGAATTTCGTGTGAAGATGAAGGATCATACATGCTGTCAGAGGAAGTGTGATCATCTACGTATTTTCTGTCAGTCATGTAAAGAAAGTTGTCAGAACAGCACTCGTTTTAAAAACTGAACACCACTCAGTGACTGCCTTTTTAAGGCATGTTTACTCTAGCCTATTAAACTAAGAGGAACCTTCTAAACTAAGAGGAGCCTACTAAAGAGTGGATTAGAAGGAGCCTATTAATATCTATAAAAAAAAGAGCATAGCATCTTCATTCAAAGTTAAATATCAGATAATTTTCACATACTAAGCTCTTTTCTTAACAAACAAAATATATCTTCAGAAAATGGCTTAGTAAAGATATCAGCTACTTGATTTTCAATATTAATAAGCAAAAGTTCAATGGTTCCTTCTAAAGCATAATCTCTAAGAAAGTGATGTTTGACTCCTATATGCTTAGTCCTAGAATGATGCACAGGATTTTTAGAAAGATTGATGACACTTGTACTGTCACATAATATAGGGATATGATCAAAGCTCAGAGAAAAATCTAGGAGTTGATGTTTCATCCATGAAATTTGAGCACAACAGCTGGCTGCTACTATATAGTCTACTTCAGTTGTTAAAAGCGTTGTGCAATTTTATTTCTTATAAGACCAAGAAACTAGACATCCTCCAAGAAATTGACAGTGACCACTTGTTCTTTTCCTATCAACTTTATCACTTGCATAATCTGCATCACAATAGTCAACTATATTAAATGAATAAGTTTTTGGATATCATAATCTGAAATCCATAGTTCTTAGAAGATAGTGAAAGATCCTCTTGACTGCTTGAAGGTGGCTTTCTTTTGGATTTGATTGAAAACATGCACAAATACACACACTAAGCATAATATCTGGTCTTGAGCTTGTAAGATATAAAAGTGATCTAATCATCCCTCTGTACTTTGTCTCATCCATAGCCATGCCTGCTTCATCCTTATCAAGTTTAGTTCCAGTATACATTGGAGTACCCATCGGTTTAACATTCTCTTGATGAGTTCCTTTATGTATTTGTCTTGACTAATAATGATTCCTTTTTTTGTTTACTTGATTTGTAATATGAGAAAGAAAGATAATTCTCCCATCATACTATTTTCAAACTCCCCCTGCATTAAAGCTAAGAATTCTTCACAAAAAGATGGATTAGTAGCAAATATTATATCATCAACATATATTTTTACTATGAGTAAATAATTCTCCTTTCTCTTAATAAATAAGGTTTTATCTATTTTTCCTCTTTCAAAGTTATTCTCAAGCAAAAAGTTACTTAATCTCTCATACCATGCTTAAGGTGCCTGCTTTAGACCATATAGAGCTTTAGTTAACTTCATCACGTAATCTGGATGGTATTCATTCTCAAAACTTGGAGGTTGCTTAACAAACATTTCTTTGTTAATATATCCATTTAAGAAAGCACTTTTGACATCTATTTGGAATAATTTAAATTTTCTATGACATCCAAAAACAAGTAAAATTCTAATCGATTTTAATCTAGCAACAAGTGCATAAGTCTCATCAAAATCAATACCTTCCTATTGGTTATAACCTTAAGCTACAAGTCTAGCTTTGTTTCTTACCACCTTATCATTTTCGTCAAGTTTGTTTTGAAATACCCAACGAGTTCCAATGGCTGACTTGTTTTATAGACGAGGTATTATATTCCAAACTTTGTTCTTGTCAAACTGATTTAGTTTGTCTTTCATAGCTGAAACCCAATTTTTATTAGTAAGAGTCTCTTCAACAGTCTTTCATTCTAATTGTGAAACTAAGGCAGCATAATTGTTTTTAAAGGATGATTTGGTTCTTAAACTTTTAGAAGGATCTCCTAGAATATACTAAAGTGTATTAAGATCTCTCCATTCTCTTGGTGTTTTTCAGTTATAAATCTTTGGTGACCTTTGTTACATAGGCTCCTATTGGGATGTAGTTGGAGAAGAAGCCTGCTCTATCCTAGCTTCAGAAGGACCTTCTTGATCTTATGATTCTGAAGGTACCATAGGTGTAGTTTTAGTTTGCAATGTATTTTTAGGAATCAATGAATGTTCTTCATCATTTGAGTCAGCAGTTATTGTCGAGGGTAGTGCTTCATCAAATACCACGTGTATTGATTCTTTTTATCCTCTTTGTTCTTTTGTTATAAACTCTAAATTCTTTGCTAGCAATGCTATAACCCAGAAAAATAGCTTCATCTGATCTCGCATCAAAATTTTCAAGGTTATCCTTACCATTATTTAACACATGTCACTTATAACCAAAAGCTCGAAAGTACGTAACATTCGATTTTCTTCCTCTCCACGGCTCATAGGGGTTTTGAGAATATGTCTTATAAGGCATCTGTTAAGTATGTAACAAGTATTAGATATAGCTTTTTCCCAACAACCATGAGGTAGACCACTTCACACAGCGTTGTCCTGCTTATATCAATAAGAGTAATGTTCTTTCTTTTAACAACTCCATTCTATTGAGGAGTCCTTGGACATGAAAAATTATGAGTTATACCATTATCATCATATAAATTTTCAAATTTTCTATTATCAAATTCTCCTTCATGATCGCTCTGAATTGATCAATGTAATACCCTTTTTTAATCTGAATTTTTTAGCAAAACTTCAAAAGCATCATCCTTATTTGATAGGAAATAAACCTATGTAAATCTAGAACAGTCATCTACTATGACAAAATCATAATGTTTACCACCACAACTTTGAGTCCTAGTAGACCCAAGTAAATCCATATGTACAACTTTAAGTGGTTGGTTAGTAAAAATAATATTTTTAGGAGGAAAGCTACTTCTAACTTATTTTCCCTTTAAACAAGCTTCATAAACCTGATTACTCTCAAACTTCAAAAATGATAATCCTCTTACTAACTCATTTTTGGACAGTTTTGATAAAATGCTCATGCTAGCATGTCCAAATCATCTATGTCAAATAAATTAATCCTTTTCTAGTGAAACAAAACACTTAACATTTTGTGAAGACATGTCTTCCAATTGGGCAAAATATATATTCTGATTTCTAGGGCTAACAAATACAATATTATCATTATGATTATCAATTATTTCACAATGAGATGCATAGAATGTGACTCTATAACCCTGGTCACATAATTGACTTACACTCAACAGATTATGTTTCAATCCATCAACATAAAGAACATTATCAATAGAAGCAGAATCAGAATCACCAATTTTACCAATTCCGGTGACCTTTACTTTGTTTTTGTCAGAAAAGACAACATTAGCTCCATATTTCCTTTCAATATCATTGAAATGTGATATTTTACCTATCATGTGTCTCAAACAACCACTATCAACCATCCATTGATTTTCTCTTATCTCTATCTTGAAGCATATCTGTAGAATGCATTATCTCATTTTAGGTACCCAAATTTTTCTGGGTCCTTTTTCAAGTTAATAGTTTGACCTTTTGGTCTCCAAACATACATTTAAGATAACTTCTTCATTCTACGAAAGTTACAAGAATGACTAATATAACCATGTCTACCACAGTAGAAGCACAAAATAGATGAATGATAATTGTTATAATTTCTACCATTTACCAAGTTCCTACTGTTTTGACTATAGCTATTGCTAGATTTAACAAAGAAATTCTTATATGGCCTAATATTATTATTTTCATTATAACTTATTCCAGACATATCAGAAACATCTTTACCGTTACCAAGTAATGTATCAAGATTATTCCTTCTATCAACAAAATTAGCAAAATCGTTTTCTACAGATATGATCTTTCCAGTAAATTTCTCTTTTTCAAGTTCTAAAATAGCAACTTTTTCTTCTAATTGTCTTACTTCAGAATCATTCTCAAGCAATGCATTCTCTAACTGACTTACCTTTTCTTCCAAAAAATCTTTTCCAGAGACTTTTTCCTTATTATCATTTTCAATAGACATATTTTTGGACAACTGATTCTTATTCACTGACTCTAAGGATTTAATCTTATTCTTCAAGGAAGCATAATTATTTTTGGACTTCTCAACCTCTTTGAAGTACTGCACTGTTAATTTTTTATACTGATCATACAATTCATGATAAACATTTCTTAATTCATCAACTTCAATATCAGAGTCAGAATAATATACCTCATCATCTCCTGATTTAGCCATAAGACAAAAGTTGTTGACTTCTTCAGGTTCTTCTTCTTCTTCAAAGTTTTCAAAATCCTCATCAAACCAAGCTGTGGTTATAGCTTACTTTTTAGGTTGTTTATACTATATTTTATCCTTTTGAAGAAGAGGACATTATGGTTTAATGTGTCTAGGCTTCTTGCAGTGATAACATATGATTTGATTATTTTATGTATTCCTACTATTGCTGCTGCCTTTTGATAAGAACATGTTGTTTATAACTTTCTTGTTTCCTTATCTTTTCTTTATTAACTTCTTTTTGTATAAGCGTGCATATTTTCTAACCATGAAATTGAATTCATCATCTCTATCTATCTGCAACTCAATGTCACTTTCATCACCATTTGATGGATTTAATTCATTAGCTACTTTTAGTGTCATTCCTCTTCTATAGGAGGATCCTTCATCTCACCTAAGCTTGGTTCATGGATCATCAAATTTTCTCTTAACCAGTATAGTGAAATAGTGTCTACATCCTTTGCAATTTCTAGAGCTGTCACTTTGGGTCTCCATTTCTTTGGCAGTGACCTTAGAATCTTTATTACGAGCTCATCATTAGGATATATCTTTCCTAAGTTCTTTAAGGCCGTGATGATGTTGTTGAAATGTTCGAAGAATTCATCTATGATCTCTCCCTGTTTCATGCCAATAGTTTCGTATTGATGCACTAAAATACTTATTATATATTTCTTTACCTCATTCATTCCTTCAAAGATAACTTGAAGTTTGTCCCACATTTCCTTTACTATAGAGTAGTAGGATATCTTTTCATACTCTTTTAGAGATAGTGCACAAACCAGATGATGTTTTGCTTTAGCTAGGCATGTTAATCAGTCCGGTTAGGCCACGGGCTGGGATGGGTCGGCCCATGGGCTGGCGTGGTTTAGGTTATGGCCCAACGGGCCAGCAAGTCTAGCCCGACTGGTGGCCTGCCCGTATTCTGCCCGTGACCTGGTCAACCAGGGCCAAAAGCAGGCAGGGAGGGGTTGGGCTAGTTTTGCCATCCCTAGCTTTAGCATTTAGCTGTACTCTATCAGCATCAGTCCACACTTCTACGTTATCAGTAGCAGGAAGTGTAGCTCCAACTTTGATAACTTACCAGACTTCGATAACTACATATTAAAGATAAATGGTCATTCTCTCTTTCCAATAGGAGGAGTTGTTTCCATTGAAATAAGGAGGCTTTGAGACAGATTGTCTTTTAAGGCTTCTTAAATTGTTTGCCATGATCTATCACGTGCTATAAAAATACAATAAATATGAAACATCACTTTGATATCAAATGATAAAGCAAAAGGGGTGAATTGTGCAATTTGAAAATTTTTGAAAGTTACCATCAATTAATAAGATCCTATTAAAATTTCAAATAGAAGGAGCCTGTTAAAATGGAAAGTAAAAGAAGTCTCTTAAAAATCAAAACAAGAGGAGTCTCTTGTAAGTTGAAAATAACAGTAACTATAATTGTGAAAAATTAAAAGTTAAGGAGAGAGAAGAAATGACACAGTCAATTTATACTGGTTTGACTTATAATCCAAGCCCACGTTCAGTCCCTAAGTATCCAACTTGAGTGTTTCACTAAAATCTCAAGTAGTAATTTGACGAGCCTCTTCAAGCTCACAAGTACATATTTTTCAAGGTTCTTTAACCTTCCATACTAGTAGTATTTAGCTAGCCTCAATAAGCTCTTAACAAATGAAAATGTAATTTTCTCAATATAAGCTTCAAAGACTAATGATCTCTCTCAAAGAGTATTTTCACTTTTTAAGGCACAAGGAATTTGATAAAGATATGACTTTTGAGAGTATTGATGCAGTTGATATATTTCAAAAATCTGGCCTATTTACAAATACAGTGGCTCTTCCTTAAATAGATATTTTCTTCAACTAGTCGTTGCTTCACTTATATCCTTAGCCAATTGGATCGACTTTGAATCTAAATAATCTTCGATATCATCTTTGATATAATCTTTCAGTATCCAGATGTTAAAAAAATTAACTATATCACAAAGTTGATTGTCGAATCATGTGATTAGCAAGATCCTTTCGAATATTGTGGAATCATTTCTAATAAATCAGGTAAGTTTGTTAAGAAAGTTCCTGTAATAAAGGAAATATTTATCCCATCATAAATAACTAGATTTTATATCCATATAAAAAATTATATAGTTATCTTTTTGAATAAAAGGAAATAATCCAAATTTGAAATTTGAAATTTGAAATATTATAATGTTATTATCAAAACCATTAATATAAAACCTTGAGTTAACAAAGGGTACTCTCTTCTACTGAGACACTTAAAGTCTTTTTCCTTTGTTAGTTTTAGAATATAAGCAAAGAGTAGACCTAAGAAGGGCTGGAACTTGTATATTTTATTGAGCATTAATTGACTTAATTTATACATGTAAGAGTCTTAACTGTCAAAGCAAAAACTCTGCAATAACTTTGCTAAAATCAGCTAAGCACTAACTTAGAGAATCTCAACTACTTAGGTTGTTTCTAACTTCAGTAATAGCTAGTTTGATAGCTTCAAAGTCACATGTTTAACACTCCTCCTTAGCTTTGGGACTACAAACTCCAAGCTTTAACCTTAGATCTTCAAAAAGAGACTTCAACAAAGCTTTGGTCAATATATCAACAGTTTGGTCTTTAGCTTTACAGTGAACCAAAAGCACTTCTCCTTCCTTTTGTACCTCGCTTAGAAGATCGAGCTTAATCTTGACATGAAACACTGGATTGTTCAAAATTGAAATTGCAACCTAATTGTCCATAAAATTTTTTATGCCTTGTTTGTATTTCATTTCCAAGTCAGTCATGATTTTTCTGATCTATAGGGCCTGATTTACTGCAACAGTGACTGCCACATATTCTGCCTCAACAGTGGACTAAGTTATAACTTCCTACCTCTTGGAACTCTAAGAAAAAACACCTGAACTAAAACTAAAATAGTAACAAAAAATGCTTCTCATGTCATCAATGCACCTAGCCTAATCACTATCGGAATAAGCTCTAAGGCTAAAATCTTTAACTTGATAGAACTTTAAGCTATAGTCAACTGTGCCTTTGATGTATCTAACAATCATTTTTTCTATTTATAAATGAATTTCACTAGCACAATGCATGAATCTTGATAAGAGACTTGTAGCTTGCATAACATCTGGCCTGGTTGTAGTTAGATACATCAGACAACCTATTAGACTTATGTATAACATTTCATCAACTTTCTCAGCTTCATCTTCTTTACAGAATTGCTCTTTTTGATTCATTGGAGTTTTGGTTGGCTTATACTCCTCCATTCAAAATATTTTGAGTATTTCTTTCGCATACTTCTGTTGGTATACAAAATTTTCATGTTTGTTTTGTTGCATTTGCATACCATGAAAGAATGACATCTTTCTGAGATCTTTCATCTCAAACATGTCTTTCATACTTTCTTTAAACTTACTGATCTACCCCTCTTTACTTCCTGTAACAAGCAAATCATCCACATATAGAGATACCACCAGTAAATCATCATCAACCTTCTTAACATACAAAGTAAATTCACTTAGACGTTTTTCAAAACCCAAGTTCAGTAAGTAAGCATCAATTCTACTATACCAGGCCCTTGGGTCCTATTTTAGTCCGTATAAAGCTTTTCTCAACAGATGAACCTTGCCCTCTTGTCCTTGGATAACAAATCCTTCTGATTGTTCGACAAAGATCCCTTCTTCCTAGTGTCCACTTAAAAAAGTTGACTTGATATCAATTTGGTATATGATCCAACCTTTTGTGTAGTAAGAGACAGTAGTAATCTTATAGTATCCAGCTCACAATTAGAGCAAATGTGTGAGAAGAATCCACTCTAAATATCTGTGCATACCCCTTAACAATGAGCCTCGCCTTGTACTTGTTTACAGAACCATCAAGATTAAGCTTGGTCAAGTACACCCATTTGACTCCTATAGTTTTCTTGTGATCAAGTTTGTCTACCAGTACCCATGTTTGATTTTTTTCAATCATCTTAAGCTCCTCCTTCATTGCAGTCACCCATCTTTTATCTGTTGCAGTTTCTTTGTAACACCCCACTCCCGCTGGACCCGAACCCAATATCGACAGTGATATTCGAGTCCGTGCCCCGCGAGGGTGGTGTGCCACATCACTAAACAATCAAACAGTCGGTATATCTTTTTTTTTAAACCACAAACGTAAAATACAAAAAATCAATTACCAAAACGTTTCACTTTATTTTACAACTATATGATACAACACAATGAAATTAACAGAAACTTTTATTAGCCACTTGGGCCCATTTCAAAATTACAAAATACAATCAGTTCAGTTTCTCA
>JANQAP020000504.1:3634162-3644786 GCA_026874005.2 Erythroxylum coriaceum
TTATACCGACTATGAATGATTGAGTGCATTAGCACGCCACCCTCGCGGGGCATGGACTCGGATATCATCAACGATGTCAGGTTCGGGTCTTGCGGGAGTGGGGTGCTACACTTAATATATGGAAATAGAGATCTCGTAGTGAGCGGACATACGAATGCCAGTTTTCAATCTGACCAGGATGACTCCAAATCCTAATCAGGTTATGTTTTCACACTGAATGGTGGAGCAGTCAGTTGGAAGAGTTCCAAACAAGAGACAATTATAGATTCAATGATTGAATCAGAGTACATTACAGCTGCAGAAGCGCCAAAAGAAGTTGTTTAGATCAAGAAGTTTGTTATGGAACTTGGAGTGGTTCTGAGCATTGTAGACTCGTACTATTGTACTGTGACAACAATGGGGCTATTGCTCAAGCCAAGGAGCTAAGGTCTCATTAAAGGTCCAAGCATATACTCATGAGATATCACCTGATCAGGGAGATAATTGAAAGAGGTGATGTGAAGATAGAGACAGTGCCCACAGATCAGAACATTGCTAATCCTTTGACTAAGCCACTTCCTCAAATGAAATTTAATTCTAGTGTACTTGCCTATGTTATTAGATCCAAAGGCAATTGGCTTTAGTGCAATTGGGAGATTATTAGAGTAGTGCTCTAAAGGTAATCACCTTTAGCACTTTTGTACAAACTTTATTTTGATTAATAAAGCAAAAGGCAATTTTCATTAATTTGATGTTTGTTTATATATGAATTGATGTCGATCTTAAATCAAATTAATGAAGTCCATGATGCAAAAAATAGCATGAAGGAAATTATGATGAGATCATGATAATGAGATTCCTACCATGTGCAATTATGTTAGTATCTAAATAATCCCTAGTTATAGGATTAATAAGACAGGGCATTATTAATCCATATAAACTAGCACATGTTATACTCATTGATTTAATTAATCAGTGGATCTCACAAACTGTAAGCATGAGATGTTTAGAGTTAATATGTGGATGTTTACCAAGAGTAGTAAGTACATCGGATGACCCGCTATGAGATTATCATATGAATAATCTATCAAATGTCAATGATTAATCTCATCATAGTAATGCTGCAAATATCCTTAGATTTGAGGTACTCAAGGATATCTTGGATACTAATCCTATGCTTTGACATAATTCCTGGTTACCTTAAGATGAGGTCGCTCTTAAGGTGGTGATTGGATATAGCTATCAGTATTCGAAGGTAAATGGATAGCCAATAAAGGATTCGCCACTCCTGATAGAAGGAGATGATACCCACGACCTCTTATCGGGGTCATTACGTAGGAGTCTCTAGCTAGAGCAGTTATGTGTTATGAAGAGAGTCTTCAATAACACATAGAGTAATGAGATCTCAAGACAAGAACTAACATCACTTGGACTAGAAGTGACGTAGTCAGTCTAATGGGAGTTGACACATAGCCCATACTCTGAACCAAGTAGGGTATAGAATGGTGAATGGACGAATTGCATGGTAATTTTCTATTAAAAGGTTTGTAAGTTGAATAATTAACTATCAAAGAGTTCGTATGTTAATCCACTTAAATTCTGGTAAATTGGCATCATGAAACCCTTCATGATTTGCTTGAATTAAGAGTTAATTCAAGTAGCATGGAACCATCCATGATTTGCTCGAATTAAGAGTTGATTCAAGTGCCTAAAATAACTGGAAACCTAAGAGTCACATGCATAAAAGATCGGATGAAACACAAAGTGTGTATGGCTGTTTTAAAAAGGCCATGATCCTGGCTTAAGGCTCATAGGCCACAATCGTGGCATAAGGCACGACAGATGTACATAAGTGAGTTCTTCACTTATATACTAAAGAGAGGTCTAACATGTTCTAACACACTCAAGTGAGAGCATAAGGGGTCTAGAAGAGTTCTAGAGAGAGAGAAAGAAGTGATCTTGAGTCTTCTTCATGTAATTTATGCAATTGTTGCATAAATCTAATTGCATGCAAGATATTCTTGATCTATCTCTCCATTTGAACATCTACTTGAACTCATCAAGTTTGGTGTTCTAACCACCCTTACACATTGCTTCTTCTTCTTCTTTACGTGTTCTTAGATAATCAAGGAAGGGTTTGGTGTTTGCTATAACCCAAACAAGGAGAAGAATTAAAAAAAGAGGAGTACAAAATATATAAGTGTTTAAATTTCATGTTCTTATGGTCTGTCTATGCATGCATGTGTGTTTTTGGATTTTCGGGGTTGTCATGTGGTTGGAATTTAGATTTTGACACTTCCGCTGCATTGTCATCCATGTGATGCGTGAATATATGGAAACCCAACATTATCTAATTAGAAGACCCACATAATCAGGATCTGCAAGGTCAAATATTGCATCACTAAGAAGAGGATGGCTAGTAAATATTCACATGTAATTTCAAGTAATTTACATCAAATTAGTTAACAACATAATTATTCGTGTTTCTACGAGAAACTAGAGGATATAGAGTAACACTTGGAGAAGTTAGTAGGAACATATATTTTGTGGTTTGTTACTTACATACATTTTTATAATGCTTATGTGCAATTATATCGTAAGTGATGTCATTGTGCTTTTTTAGTTTTGATATTTCATAGATGGGCTATAATAAAGAAATAACCTTGCATCACTATAGCCTATACTGGATTAATTAGCATCTTTTAAAAGCACCACCTACATTTTTTCCCCCTAAACTTGGATAAACATTATATTCATGAGTAAATAATTAAGACATAGTATCCAGATATTGAAGAAGAGTCATATGGAGTAGAATCTTCATCTTCATAGAAATTTAATGCAATGCGTAAAGTACATTAATATTCCTTAATTTGTCCTAATGTAAATACAAATTCAACTAATATAATTCCAAAACCTATTGGACATCTAAAAATGTGTCAATATTGAAGCCATGTATATCAGACACCTAAGAAATGTAGTCATATGGGACCTAAAGAATAAAGACAAATAAAAATATTACATTTATATCAAATTTGTATTATTTAAATGAATTAATATATATACTCACCTCTTATGAGCAACAATGAATTTTGTGGACAAGGTTGTTGTCCCAACACATAAAAGATGTCTAAAACAATTTTTTACAGTAACAAACCTTCAACTCATTAACCATCACTAAATACATACAAGACACCTATAATTTGAGTGCTCATTTAAGATTTGTATAATAATGTAATTTCTAAAAATATAATTGAAATACTCACTTTTGTATTAATATATTGATAAAAATATAGACTAATAATAGCTTACCATTTGATATCCGTAACTTCATCTTGTGATTACAATTGAAACAATCTACATAGGGACTTTGAAATATAAATATTGACTATAATAACCATTAAAATTAAATATAATCAATACAAAATATATAAGAATAACAGAAAATATCAATATACTTTTTCTGTTGAACATAATGATTTCTCTCAACAAAATTGAGAATATATCGCTTTAGCTATTGTGGAAACAGTGATAAACATCATTATTAAATCCATTAGCAACACATTTTTGGTCTATGTCTTTTTATTATATGTATTATTAATCAATCATATGATCATATTTGTTAGAATATCAAAACCATGAAAAATTTTGTTTAAAAAAAAAAACAGAACCATGAAGCTCCTATAATCTCTTTGGTTTTGTACATTGAAAATAAAATGTTATAGATTATTTCATGCTTCTTAAATATATGTATAATACTTCTAATAAAATAAAACGAATAGAAAAACACAAAGTGTAGAAAATGAAGGCGGCTATTGACATTTGACAGTAGTGCAGTAGCGTCTAGTGCCACGTGATAGCAACCCATCGCCACCGTAAACCACTACCGTCGCATGGCAAAAAGCAAGATTCCGAACCATCCGAACCTTCAAAAATACGGTATTCCTTTCTATGCGGCTGCTTGGGCTCCCTACAAGGAGATCAGCTCAAAAGTTATATCCAAGGCCGATGATAACGACGACCGTCCCTCTGGTGAGTCTTCTTCGGTGGGGGATGGGATCTCCTCCCAGAATTCTGCTCAGCACTTCGTCGTCTTGGCTGGCGGTGGTGGCGAAGGTCACAACGGTATTCCTAACGCCGTTGTACTCTCTCTCTTCGACTTCGCGTCCAACTCTCTCTCTCCTCCTGTACGTACGATCCAACTATTTGCATAATTAATTTTTCATTTCAGGACGGAGAATTGTAGTCTCAATCCGTGTGCGTTTACTTGTCTTTGTGAAATTTGATATTGGAATTGGCTGTTGGAGCCTCGCAAGTCGATGTGTTTTTATCTTGGTTATTTAATGCATTGTTGTGTATTTGTTTAGGTAGCGAAGCTTGGATTCGGTTCTGATTTGCCCTATAGAATGGTTGTTCATCCAGGAGGAGATGGCGTAATTTGTGCATTCCCAAATAGTTGCAAGTATTTATCTCATCTGTGTTTTCTGTTGTTGTTAAAGAAATTTTTTTCAGGAGATTGCGTTTGGTCAATTAATCTAGTTTAACAAAGCTAAATCAAGCTATCTTAATTGTCAACAGTAAATGTTCCTTATGTCATTCTATTTGACCTACGATTATTGTGATGCCAAGGTTATGTTAGTATTGTCACTGTTGCTATCATTTCTTCAGGGTTTTTATTATGAAAGTGTTTTACTCGCTTTGTTGTCCTTTAAGATTAATAATCTTAATTGGTTTAAATTTGATTTTGTATCAAGTTTTAGACACAAGACATACATTGCCACTTTAATTGGGGATTGGAAACAGTAAATGGATTGTAGGAGAATTGGAGTAACTTACTGACTGAAAATACAATGGTTGGCATTACATAATGATTGATAGTGCAATATGTTTGTGAAAATTCATGGCTTAGATGTTCTGGTCAAAGCATAGTGCTAGCATTGTTTGGATAATGGATCTGAATAGCTATAAGCGCTACACTTCTTGTATTCTGTGTAGACTACTGTGTTAAAATCAATGACCTGACTGAGAACTATTACTTTACCTGAGTTGAGCTGCAGTTCATTCTTCTGGGCTGCTGAATCATCTTTCATCTTTCATCCACAGGTTTTTGCTATTAGTGTTGCTGTCTGCAGTTCTTAGGCATTACTTATCCACTATCTTAATATGTTTTTACAGGTTTTATAAGTGGGAGGAAGTCAAGGAATGTGGCACCAACGAACTGGGCCTGAATCTCAGGCGATTACAAAACAAAGGACAACAGTTGGCATTGACTTTTAACAGTGAAGGTTCTGTACTTGCAGTTGGTGGTGAGGTAGAGACATCCTTTTCATTTTTAAATTTTGAATAGAATCATCATCATCATCATCAACACCCATTTGAAATCCCACACCAACGCGGAGTTTGGGGAGGTTTGATACTAGCCTTACCCCTACTTAATAGAGAGGTTATTTCCGATAGATCCACATGCAAATGTGACATGAAGATATTAAAAAATTTTTGAATGGAATTATTCACCAAAATTATTGTGCGGTAACCATAAGGAAGACACACTACTTTATCTATTGCTCTATATTTTTATTTGCATTCAGTTTAAGAAAATGTGAAATTGTTGTTCTGATATTTGATGCATTACAGGATGGAAATTTAAGGGTTTTCAAGTGGCCTAGCATGGAAATTATTCTAGATGAGGCTGAAGCTCATACTTCTTTGAAGGATTTATGCTTTAGGTCTGACAGTAATTGTCACGAAGTTAGAGCTCTTATTTTTGAAGTATTTGTGAACCTTATAGATCTTTGGCTTATGGTTCAGCCCTGATGGAAAATTTCTCGTCTCATTGGGAAGTCGTGGCCCTGGTAGGGTTTGGGATATGAGTTCGACAACAGTTGTTGCTTCTTTGTCTAAAGAAAATGTAAGCAATGAAATTTTACATGAAATCCTTGTATAACGACTTAAGTCAATTGTCTCTGTTGTCACACTGCTGAAACTTAATGATATCTTCATATGTAGCCCAATATGATGTTTTTCCAATCAAGTATACTTTATCCCTCAAAATCTTTTTAGTTGATTGGATTAACGTAACTTTTACCTGCAGGATGAGGTTTTTGCCTACTGCAGATTCTCACAAAACAGTGAGAAGAATCAGGTTCTGTTTATTGCTGCAATAACAGGTAAATACTTAGAATTTTGAGCAACTTCTCTCCTTGCCTGGATGGAAAATAACTTACTATTTTGTGACTTGGAATTCCTGTACATAGGCAAAGGAGGAAGTATTTTGACTTGGAATACAAGCTCATGGAAGAGGATGAGCTCAAAACATGTAGTCAAAGAACCAGCTTCTTCTTTTGATGTCTCACCTGATGGAAAGCACCTGGCTATGTAACCTCTTCACTTCTTTACTTTTTGAACGTTTAAGCTAATATATAAAGCATCTTTATGATCATGCAATGCTCATTGTATCCATTGCAAACAGTGGCACAATTCAAGGAGATGTTTTACTTGTCAATTCGACTGATATGCGGGTCCAAATGATGGTTAGGAAAGCACATCTTGGCATCGTGACGGCATTGAGATTTTCTCATGACTCAAGGTGGGAATTTGTCGGGTCACATAAAATGCCTCTAAATTTTGTACATAAATGACAGACACGTACAAAAAGATGCTGAAGTAGGATGGTAAATTGTAAATTAAAATAATTGTCATATATAGTAATGATGGTGGTGATGATGATGATCTTACTAATAATAATAATAATAATGATAATCACTATAATCTTACAATGGCATTTCCAGTTGTCATCGCCTTTTAGGAACAATAATTGGCAGTGAACCATGTTGTACTTTGAATACAGGGCTTTGGTCTCTGCATCCATGGACTCAAGTGCAAGGGTGACGCTTGTCAAAGACAAGAAGAGTGGTATGTATTATTGCATTTAGTAAATGTAGTCCGTGATCAATGAGTGTAGTAGGAGGGCCTATGATAGAATAAATCTTAGTAGGAGGGCCTATGACAGAATAACTCTTATCACCGCCAATGTCTAAGATCCTAGATAGGCTCTGATCTAGGCCCACGTGGGTACAACCCTGCTTAATGGATATGAAAAACCAGTAACTTTTTTCCAAGCACTGTGTTAGACAGTGCACATCATAAAGAAGTTTGCAAAAGTATAGGTCTTCTTTAACTTTTGAGCATGCTCTGTGCTTTCTGAGTCTATCATGTGAAATTCATTTTGATATGAGATGCAAGCAAAAACTGAGAAGCTTCTAATCCTTTAAGCAACGTCCTCTTTGTGGATCACTACTAGAAGCTTCGTAAGAAAAGTTTTCTATTAGGCGTCACTAGAAAGAAAAACAGACTTCGAAAGCAGATGATTTGCACTGAATTAAACTAAACTAAATCCTCCGGAAAACAGCCTGAATTTTTGTGTTACAGATTTAAGCTTTTCCCTTTCTTTTTCTTTTTGTTTCTGCTATTGTTAATGCTAGTCACGTAATTTTACATTTCTCGCAATACAAACTACATTTTCTTGATTTTTATTTCCTTGCAGGAGGATTGAGTTGGTTGATTATTATATTCATCATTATACTTGCAATAGCTGCATATATCCTGAAGAATGAAGGACTTATTCCCCCCGTTGCCTAGAAAATCCCTGCTATACGACCAATTGATTTTGAAGTGTTTTTTTTCAATTATTAATTGGGGATTTTGCCAGTGCGGTCACTACATCATCTTCTGAGATAGGCTTTGTTATTGTGCATGGTTGCCGGTTAGTCTGGACTATGGGTGGAGATCTAGGATTTTTACATATAAATTAATCCTCCGAGGTGTATTTCGGATGTGGGTTGACACAGGTTATCTGAACTATGTTCTGTATACAATAGATAGAGCAAACCTACAGGTTGAAACACTTTCCATGAATAACCAAGAAACTTCAATTATCTGGATTTGCGCTACTACTGTATCGCGCAGGCAAGAACATGGAAAAACACGAGATTTCATTCATAACAGCCGAGCTAGAGAAGAAGATGTGTGCAGGCTATGATCATTTGTCATTAGTTAAGAATATAAAAATGTCAGACTATTGCTCATAATTTGTTCATGTACTTTCAAGAAACAAGTAGGAAAGAAGAGAAGAAGACGTGTGCAGGCTATGATCATTTGTCATTGGTTAAGAATATAAAAGATATCAGACTACTGCTCATAACTTGGTCATGTACTTTCAAGAAGCAAGCAGGAAAGAAATCGTAGTCAATTCCAGGAAACACCTGTATTCTTGACAACTTGTAACATTCCTCTCAAATTATTATTTACATATGGGAGAAAAACAATAGCCCACAGATGATAATTGAGGAAAAGAAAAAAAAAAAGGGAACTAGGTATAATTGTTGATTTTAACCTAAGAACGTGCAACTTTGGTTAGAAGTTTATGTGAGATTTGTCATTCAAGAAAAAGCGCGTATCAAATGCAGCAAAAGGTTATGTCATTGACGTTTCCGTTGGTAAAGAGAATAGCCAACAAGCGCAGACATGAGGAAAGTCCAAAGCACCTGCCGCACAATATAAAACTTTAGAAACAGTATCAGGTAAGAGGATTAACTTGTATTGAGTTTTGTCTGAAAGATTTGAATTAGTGGAGGGCAATACAAATTCATGCATCTAACCTATATTTTCACTCAAACCAACCAAAAGCATCAAATGAATTAAGTACCGTATTGATGGCTTGCCATCTTTCTAGTCTTTTGATTCTTGACTGCATGTCCTCGATTATGCTTTCCATGGGAACCACCTCTCTAGTCGGTGAGGATTCTGAAGCTGAGCAACAGCCCTGTGAGTTTGGTCATCATAATTACAGATCAGAGGGACACCAAATCAAGAGAATAATGTTTCCATCACCCCTAATGCCTTTATCTCCTACCACATAAAAGAATTAAAACATCAATGTAAAATATATATCAAAGCCCTAAACGATGCAATGTGATAAAACTAATTTTATCAGGTCATAGCACAAACCACATATAATGGTGTAGCAGAAACGGAACATTACTAAGTACACAGCAATTACAGACTTAAGCCACGCAGCAAGATTCCATATTCCACAGGTCTTTATAATAACTGGACCAAACAAACATATAAAGGAAACAAAATATATCATTTTGTCATCTAGTTGCGTTGCTAAGAGTAAACAAGTCCACCAACTCGTGCCTTCATAACTAGATGTCCCATGATATGGAAGCAACATACCTGTGACTGTATGAACTCAATAAGTTCGTGCAACCGTGCAGCTTGCTGAGAATGGATCCCATTAAAACTTCCCTCCATTGCTGGTAATCTTTCCAATACAATTTGCAGATAACTCTAAAACGTTTAGCGGGAGAACCAGTCAAGTTAATGAGTTCTCCCAATGTCAAGAAACAACGTGAGCGCAGAATAGAAAATAGCATAATGAGTCCTAAAATCAAAACCTTAGTTGTATATGAACCATCAAGTTTAAGTGTTGAACCAGCAGCTGCGACAGCCTCTTTATCAACCCCTTTAATTTGCAAGTAAGGAGTAGCCGTATCTTGAAGATGATCAACCTCGATAAGAATCTAAAAATCAAACAAAATTCATATGAGATTGAGGAAGTTGAATCTATAATAAGGGCATCTGATAGAAGTATGATAAGCAAATAAATCATACATAATAATCCACTTAAGAGTTCAGCTCAATTGAACGCTTTACTGTTGTTTCTTACTAGACTTGAGTCATATAAGCAAAATAAAGTCTAATAGAATGTGAGCCAAGAGCCAAAATTATAGTTATTCTATATCTAATTAGCATATAAGCTGAGAAATTGTATAGCCCAAATATCACCTTTCCATCTTGATAGATAAATGCCGATGCTTCAATATAAGCTACAGCTTGATACCTGTCATCACGAGTAATAAAATAGGCATGTAAATGACTCACAGTTATATAACTAGGAAATGATACAGGAGATGAAAATAAGTAATCCAACTAAATAATGACATACGTATTGAAAAAGGATTGAGCTAAGCTTAAATATGGACAGACAAGGCTTTTGTTTTTCTTTTCGTGTGAAAGAGTATATATTAACCACGAGCAACAAAATTGTGTCTCCTGACTACTTACCAGAAACATAAAACAAGTATTAGTCTCAAGTGCCTACATGTTGATGCGGAAGTTTGCATTCAATTCTACTTTTGAAACATAGGGCATAATAGGAAAAGTATCCACTCCACAATAATGCTTTTCATAAAAATGAGGCCTTCTCTCCACTATCTGACAGATGCATGTGCAATACCCAGATTCTCAAATCAAAATCACATAATGCCTATCACTTGAATGCAATTGAATAGAAAAGATGCATTAGTTTGAAATGAGTCGATATTTGGAATGATTATGCTGATAGATCTAAGCCAAGCAACTTTGTGATTAAAAGGTACCCCTTCAAGGACGTACATTCTGTGTGTGTAGTAGGGGCTATGTTCTTCGCAAGGAAGGTAGAGTAGATCCTTTAGTTGACAGTTTTGATACACGGGACACGAAAATGAACTTGTTGATCTTTGCATACATATGCATATCCACAAATAAGCATTCATGCATACAAATTTCCGATACCTTTAACCAAGACTTAGTACATGAACATGTA
>JANQAP020000504.1:3670762-3684987 GCA_026874005.2 Erythroxylum coriaceum
AACAATTTAATCAAATTAAACCTCAACATAAACTAAACACATGCTTACTAGTAAGAAGAGGATCGGGGTCCAACATTTTATGTAGTTTTAGATAGCATCATAAGTAACTAATCTGTCTTATTAGATGAAGATTTTTTTTAACCTTGACATGAGTAATAAAGAGGCGTGCTATCAGTGTTGCATATGTGCTCTTCTTACACTTACATATTTGAATATGGATAATGGAATCAACCTTAAACTAATACAAAAAAGCAACTTATAAGTTTTTATATGGAGAAAAGCAAGTAATGAATGACACTTTTTCCTACACACATAATTTAAGATGGATGAATCATTTAAATCGGTTTTAGAAGGAGTAAGGAGCTAAATTAAATAAGCCTATAAAACTACCTGGGTTCCAAAAGAGACCTTAGTTTCTGGGATCACCATTATTATAAGGCCATATAGTGAAAGAGATGCTCAAACAGTTTCTCTTTTGTGGATGCACAATTAAAAGAATTTGATAATTTGGAGAAGCTTAAAAAAGTGAAGCAGTCAAACATTAAGTATTCTTATAATTTGGAGATACAAGTTACCCAATTAGCTAAGATGAAAAGAGATAGAGGTAAAGGACACCCTTCTAGTAGTAATAAGGTTGACTCTACAAATTAGGTGTCTGCCATTAACTTAAGTAGTGGCAAATCACTTAACATTAATACTAGTAGAAAGAAGGAAGTATAACGTCATAAAAACATAAGGAACAGGATGTGTATAAAGAAAACAAAAAAGACCAATTCTAGTATTGATCTAGGTATGAAAGACAGTCGAGAAAAAATAAAATCAACACCAGTCTCACTTACTTTCAGTATCGATCTTCAAGAGAAACCTAGAACCTCTGTAAAACCCTATATGCCTTCCATTCCATACCATCAGAGGTTGAAGAAAAGAAAAGATGATGGCAAGTTTAAGAAGTTCTTAGAGACATTGTACAACATCTTCTTCACCAAAGCATTATCTCAAATGACATCTTACGCAAAGCTTTGAATGATTTTTTATTCAAAAAAATCAAACTTCAGGAGTATGCCACAATGCCTTTAATTAAGGAGTTTAGCGCAATAATACAAAATAAGTTACCTCCAAAGTTAAAATATTTAGGAGTTTTATGATTCCTTGCTATTTTTGTGCTTTTCGTGATTATAAAATATTATATGAATGATACACTACTATTAATCTAATGCCTTTTTATCTTTTTAGAAAGTTTGGAATCCAACTATAATGTCTCTCCAAATAGTGGATCTATCCATTAGGTACCTATATAGGGTAGTGGAAGACCTATTTGTTAAAGTAAGAAAATTCATCTTTCTTGTCAATTTCCTAATAATAGACATGAAGTATGACTTTATGGTCTCTATCATCTTAAGGAGACCATTTTTAACTACTAGAAGGGTGATCATTAATTTAGTTGAGGGTAAGTTGACATAAAAAGTGAGGAATAATAAGGATGAGCTCATCATATTAAAGGCTTTAAGAGGTTTACAAGATTGATATCATTGACTCTATTATGTAGGAGACCTTGCCTAAAGTTACTTATGAAGATCCTTTATAAATGTCTCTAACTATAGGAATGGATGATAAGAAGATGAGTCTAACATAGTGGATTATGGTTTAAGGCTGGAAGGGGAGAGCTATGATCTTTAAGTTATTTTAGATTTTAAGGATTTAGGAGAGGGAAAGCTTAAACACTTTCCCTCTACATAAATGCATCTGAATTGAAACAGTTACTCCCTTTATTGATGATATCTATATCTAGAAGAAGATAATATGCATCTTATTATTAATTCTTCTTTTTTAAGTTTTATAGAGGAAAATAAGTTTTTAGGGTTCTAAAAGAGCATACGATGACAATTGCATTGACCATCTTTAATATTTGTTGGATTTGTCAATCTTTATGTATCTATCAAATCCTTATATAGGATAATCATAAGCCTAGTATGGAGAATCAGCGACACCTTAACCCCAATATGAAAGAAGTTGCATGCTCTAAGGTAATTAAACTCTTAAATATAGGAATGATATACCCTATCTTTGATAGTTATTGGGTGAGTTCTATGTAAGTGGTACTAAAGAAAGGTGGCATAACTATGGTAACTAATAAGAAGGATAAGTTTATCCATATTAGGACTATCACTAGGAGGAAAGAGTGCATTTATTATAGGAAGTTGAATGTTACCACTCAAAAAGATTGCTTCCTTTTACTGTTCATTAATCAGATGTTGGAAAGATAGGTAAGATATGAATTTTACTATTTTCTTTAATGGATACTTAAGATGTAATAAAATCACTATTGCACTAGAAGATCAAGAAAAAAATTTTGTTTACATATTCTTATGGCATGTTAGCATGTTAAAGAATTCCCTTTAGATTATGTAACACTCTAACCACTTTCCAACCTTATATGATGGCTATTTTCTCAAACATTGTGGAAAAATCAATCAAAAGGTATTCATGGATGATTTTTCAATTTTTAGGTCTTCTTTTGATTTTTGTTTGCTCAATCTAAAGTAGGTGTTGCAACAACTTGAAGACACTAGTTTGGTGTTTAATTAGTAAAATATCATTTTAAGGTACAAAAAGGAATTATATTGGGATATAAAAATTCTAAATATGAGATTAAGGTGGATAGAGCTAAAGTGAAAGTTATAGAAAGATTTCTACCACTAACTTTAGTTCGTGCAGTTAGGAGTTTCTTTGGACACATTGGATTCTATTGGCATTTTATAAAGGATTTCTTTAAAATTCCTCAATCTTTATGTCACTTATTATAAAAATATGTTCCTTTTGAATTAACTAGTGATTGTCTTATTACTTTTAATAGGTTGAAGGAGATAACTTCAATTCTTATCATGGCTAGACCTAATTGAAACCTCCCCTTTGAATTGAGGTGTGATGTTAGTGACTATATACTAGGTGTGGTCTTATGCAAAAGTAGGATATAAAACTTCATATTATTTATTATACTAGTAAAGTTCTTAATGAAGCATAATATTAACTATGCTACTACTTAGATAGAACTTCTAGTTGTCAATTTTTAAAAAAAAAGTTTATATCTTATCATGTTGGCTCAAAAGTGAACATATATATCAATCGTTCAATATTAAGATATCTATTATATAAAAATGATGCCAAGCTAAGACTAATTCATTATATTCTTCTTTTTGCATGAATCTGACTTGGAAATTCGAGACAAAAAAGGGTTAAAAATTTTAGTAATAGATCACTTGTCAAGAATAGACCAAGGAAACTATCTAGATGAGGAACCCATCGATGAAAAACTTATGAAAAGTGACTTTGGGCTATCTCATTACAATGAAACCCTTGATTTGCTAATTTTTGAATTTTCTTTTGTTAGGAATTGCCCCAAAAGAATTCCCCACCACTAGCAACAAAAATTTCTCTAATGCGATGATCCCATTATATTCCAAAGACATTCTGATGAGATTATATGACATATGCACTTGAAAAGAAGATGAGACAAATTTTATATAAGTGTCACGCATTACCTTATAACAAACATTATAGTGTCGATAAGATTGGTGCAAAAGTCTTGCAATATGGATTTTATTGGCCTTTATTGTTCAAAGATGTCAAAAGCTTTGTGTTATATATAACTAATGCCAAAAGTTAGGAATATTAGTAGATGGCATGAGATGCCTCAAAATATAATTATAAAACTAGAGATATTTGATGTAAGAGGCATAGATTTTAAAAGATCATATCATTCTTTGTATGAAAATATTTGCCTATTGGTAGTATTCTACTGTGTTTCAAAGTGAATAGAGGTAGTAACTTTATCCAATAACACTTATGCTAATGTAGTTAAATTCATAAAAAGGAACATCTTCTCGTTTTTTGGTGTATCTCGAGTTATCATTAGTAACAATTGGATCCAGTTTAAGAAATATAAATTTAGGTCACTTTTGAAGAAGAATGGTTGTATCCTCAAAATATCGACAACTTATCATCCTCAAACAAGTGAACAAGTTGAGGTATCTAACTGGGAGATTAATTTTGGAGAAAATGGTTTAGATTTCTAAAAAGAATTAGACATTGAAACTTGATGATGCTCTTTAGGCTTATAGGATAACTTTTAACAATCTTTAAACATATCCCTTTATAGAATGGTATTTGGCAAATCTTATCACCTGCTAGTTAAGAATAAGCATAAGCCTTTATGGGCCATAAGGAAACTCAACTATTACCTTAATTTAGCTGGTGAAAAGAGGTTGCTCTAATTGAATAAAAGAGGTTGCTCCAATTAAATAAGTTAGATGAGTTACAAAGAGATTCTTTCAAGAATTCCAAATCTACAAGCAGAGGTTAAAGGCATTTCATGATGAAAATATCCTAAGGAGAGAATTCAAAGTGTAAAAGAAGTTTAAAATTATTATTTTAAATTATTTTCAAGAAGATTGAAGTTGGAATGATATAGGATGTTCGTATTAACAAAGGTATAATTGTATAATAATATTAAAATTGAAGGTATAGAGGAGTGGTCATTCATGGTCAATAAGAAGCAATTGAAGCATTATTTCAAGAGTGATATTGTGGGCGACATTCACACATTTTTTTCAACAATACTTCACACAATTCAATCTAACTACAAAACTTATAAAGAAGTGCTTATTGGGAGGCATGTCAATGTTCTAAACTTAAATTCTTTCATTTTATTAGTTTGCTACTTAACAATGTTAAGTTGAATTCCTTTTATAGGTAGTTATTTGGTAGATTTTCTTGAAATTTTAAGTCTAAACTTTAATTTCCCTATTTGATTGAGTTTAACATCCTATATGTTTTTCATTGAGGTTTAAATACAATATTTAAGTGGGGGATAGAAACTTATGAGATTTTTCATTAGTTTTTATGTTAACAAACATATGTTCTTTGCATAGTTTTGGTTTGATGAGTTTATGTTGTATTTTTTGCATTTTTATTTATTAAACTATAAAATATATCATATTTTATGACCCAAAGGTCATAAGGACGAGACATAATAAGAAGAAGACAAAAGAAATCAATTTTAAGCATCAATTTGGGGTTACTAAGAAGAACCAATGCCAGATTACAAAGAGAGTTATGCATCGATGTTAAACAGAGCAAGAGAGTGTCTAGATATAGAACCAGATTGATGTCAATAGTAAAGTATGTCTAATATAGATCTTAAGCATAAGGAAAACTCTAAATGAGTATAACAAAACCAACAATGGTTATAAAGAGTGTTAGACATCAGTCTTAATTGGGAATCCAACAGTCTAAAGGCCAAACTTGAACCTACCATTACCTCAATAACTCTTGCATGCATTCAGTAGTCAGGTTTAGGATGTTTATAATGTTTTTGCTTAAGCATTATGTCAACTAATTTTTACTTTTACTTTAGTTTCATAACTTAAGAATATTAAAACTTTTAGTATATGTTGGGTTTTATTAATTATCACCTTTCTTTGACGTTTAGTATTGTGCAAATTATGAGTATAAAAAGGTACTTCATGAGAAAAATATCTATTTCAACTATCTAGGTTTCAAGGGAGTTTTCTTAAAATATTTTTTAGTACTTAACTCATAATGCACAATATTGAGGACAATATTGTTCTAAATCTGATTGTGGAATTGAGTTAAGCTAATTGCATGAGATTTTCAATATTTTTGGTGTTTTTAGTTTGACTTTAGGTTGTATGTTGAAGAACTCATGAGTACTTTAAGTTGATAACGTGAGTATATATATATATATGATTTTGAGTTGAGAATGATTGTAAGAATTAGATGCATAATATAATTAAGTGAATTATATGAAAAATTTTGACTTTGTGAATGCTAAGAAATTGAATTTGTTAAATGATGGTGCTTTGATTTAACTTGAGCTTTCATATTTCTTTCTTTCCTATATGGATTTCTTCTTAGAATTTTAAATTTCTAGAAATTGAATTTCATTTTTTTAAGATTACATGTAAGATGTGTATAAGTATTAAAATGATAAAGGAATTTTAGCCTTTTTCTTGGTAACCATTTCTTAAATAATCTTGAGCCTAAAAAAAGAACAAGTATGTACTTTCCATTAATTATTAGTACCTTTTAATTGTGTTTTTGAAGTTTTTTTAGAATGTGATGTAAGAAAGTGAGTATGGGAGAATGAGTAAAGTGTATAAAAGTGGCAATATAAAAGGGAAACCTTTTTTAAAAAAAATGTAATATAAAAGGGGAATCTTGTGCTAATATAAAAAGAAAAAAAGAAAAAGAAATAATAAATTGTTAAAAATTGACTGTTATGGATTCTTCTATTTTAAAGTATGAAAGAAAAGGGGTAATATGAGGAGCTAGAGGAATAATATTTTATTTATTTTCTATGGATTTATTTGTTATTGCTCTACTAATTGTGAATATGTCTATTTTCCTTATTCCCTTTCCTTGATTCACTTATTTAACATTTTGGCCCCATTATAATCTTATTTAAGTTCTTTTAATTTTTTTCTTGTACATATCTATTTAAGTAGTGGAGATTATATGGTTTTCAAGCCTATGGTAAGTTCACATTCATAAGAAGATAAAGAGAGGACCTCACTTAAATTTTAAACACTTATGTGAATGAGTGATATCTTATGAGAAAATGTCAAATTGAAATGTTTGAACTTGACAAAGGAGGTAGAATAGTGTTTGTAATGTCATGTTTGTATAGTAATTTATTCAAGAAATATTATGTGTTTTAAGTTTTACAGTTCAACTGAGACTTGAATTTGTATATCTTGTGTTGTTAACAATGGAGCTAACTAATAAGCTTAGGTCAATATTAATGGGTAGTATTTATGTAAACTCTCTGGAGACTATAACTCATCCACAAGGGATATTTTGGGATTTAAAAGCTTATGAACATATGGTAAATGTCAGTGCACTCCAAAGAAAGTGAAATTATTTTTGTTAAAATAGTTGAGTCTAAGTTTGTAATTATGGTTTATTTGCTTAAGGACAAACAATGAATTAAATGTGAGGGAATTTAATATGTTTATAATTTATATGTTATTTAGGATTAATTTACTTGGTATTTGAAACTTTTATAACATGTTCAAAATGAAGTTTATTATATTTTTCTATGTTTAGTTCGTTATCTTATAGGCGATGAATTTGAGGAGATAACACGAGATTTAGTGTAACTTTCTTCATACTTGTCTAATTTATAAGATTTTGGAGCCATTAAGAAGATAAGAAGCTGGATAACAACTTTATAGAAGACATAGGGAACTAATTCTTACTCGAAGATCTCTAAAAGTGAAGTTAGTAGAATAACACACAGTATTGATGTCACTTGTAAGCAAATGCCTTTCTTATGATCTCAGATCAGCGTTAGACTCATCTTAAACTTATGAAAAATCAATACAAAATCGGTATCAGTTACAACTTGGTGTCAAGTGCCTTTTACACCTTGAATCGTGATGCCTAGGAGTTTTAGAACAAGAACAACGACAGTGTTAATGCTAATTCAATGTTGGTTTGCGAATGCAATTTATAAGGACTTGTTGTTTCTCAAATTTGAACCATTAAAAACTCTTACTGTAACTATAAATAATGTTATTATAGTTAACCAATAGGACTTTTAGTAAACTTCTTGGTAGATTTCTTATTTTCTTTTGAGAGATTTCATTCTTTGTTAAGATTGAAGATCAAAATTCAAAAAGTCAGTGACAACTTATATCAATTCTTTCTCCTAATCTTTTCTTTATATTAAGAATTATTGGTTTGCAATTAGTTTTTATTATATCTGGTAGCTAAAAACCCTAGTTAGGAGTAGGGTATCAATACATGATTCAATTATTGGTTAGTTGAACTTATCCTCTCGTTCTTAATTGTGAGTTTATGCCTAATCACCATTAACTAAATCATAGGGATTGTATGAAGGACTGACATGTAAAGTATAATTTGTAAGTTAAAAGATTAAACTCTTTAGTGTAGAGAATGACTATATATCTTAGACTTTAGTGATAAATATATAGACTAATTATACTTAATGAGTTTAATTAAGTAAAATTATGCATCAAAAAGTGGTAGTTACCTAATTAGATATTTTTTAAAAATAAAAGATCATTCATTCAATCAATTGATAGTGTACACAAGATTCTACAACTGGAAATATATCCTTAGAGGTTAGTTCCATCAAGGATACAAAAGCTAAACAAGAGTATACATCATACTGGAATTGGTGCAATGCTAATCGTATAATAGAATTGCTTCTAAAGTAGAAGGCCGTAGAAGTCCCTGTCAATTTTGGCATTAGTTCAGTTATGATAGATTCCACTATCGTGAAGCTTTATAGCTAAATCTGTGCTTATGCTTATAAAGGAAAATATGCAATCTGATTCAGTCTTGTATGATCCTTGAGTTCTATTGTGGTGTGCCAGTGGTGGACTTAAAAATTCTATTGTTGCTCTCAGTCCAAATACCTGCAACAAGATAAGCAAAAACTATGAATATTATCCATATGTCTCCCTCTTGTGAGTGCTTAAGGTAAATCCTCCACTCCATAATGTCAGACCAGGCTATAGGAGGCTTGTGAACTCCACATTTAGCCATAATGTTCTTCCATATTTGGTTTGAGTAGGTGCAGGAAAAGAAAAGGTGATTGTGAGATTCTAATTGATTCTTGCACAAAGAACACCAATTAGTGATCTGGAGGACGCTATCAATTCTGTCTAATGTGGAAAGCTTTAGATTAAAAACTTGACAAAGAAGATGAGTATGGTTAGGACTTAAATCTTTACCCCCACACTACTTGATACCATTACACCTGGGGATGATCCTCTCTGTAGATCCTTTTAGCTGAGGAAATGGAGAACTGATCAAATTTTTCTAGCTTCCATAGATCTTTTGTCTGCCTACTTGGTTAAAGTGAAACTGGTTAAAAGTAGGATGTTACTTGAAATGGAGCTTCTATTGGGGAATTGTTGTAGTGTAGCTAAACCTTGAGCCACATTGGCTCCTAAACAAATGGAATTTTTGAATATTTGAAGCTCAAAAATGGTGTAAAGTAAGTTTTGGCTGAACTATGGATCAAACCAAAAGCTAAAAGTTTTTCTATTGGCAGCTTGATAGTTATATTGCAACCTGACTTTAGCTCTGATCTTGCCAATGTACCTGATTGGGAACTTTGAAGCACCAACTGGATTTATCTTTTATATATTAAGCATTAACCCGTTTCACCTGTAAAGATTGTCTATCCTAAATCAGTCTCCATACTTTCTTGATAAGCATTATTTAATTCAGCAATTCGGATGTAACAAATCTAAGGCCTACTTGTTTGTAAGGTAAAACATTTTTGTCCATTTTATTTTACCAACTTTAGAAGTCAGTTTGCATCCAAACCAAAGAAAGTTTTTAAAGATCCTGTAAATTTGCTTGGAAATGTATTTGGGAATCACAAGTTGGGATTCCCAATGAACTGCCATGGAAAAGAGGATAGAGTTGATTAGTTGAGACTTGTCTATTATAGAAAGTTCTCTATGACTCCAGCTATTAATTGTATTAAAGATTTGGTCTACCAAGCACTTATAATCACTTGGGGATGGATTAGCAGAAGATATAGGAATTCCTAGGTAAGTCATTGTAAGTTCTTAACTTTTAAATCCAGATATAGAAACAATTACAGAGGCAATTTGGAAGCACTTTTAGAGGTGAACAATGCATTTTTATTGTAATTGATGGTGAGGCTTGACATCTTGTTGAAAAGCTTATGGGCCTTGGTGAATGAAGCAACTAAATTGCAATCAGCTTTAGAGAATATAAAGAGATCATCTACAAAAATCAAGTCAATTATCTTCAGCTTTTTGCATTTACCATGAAATCTGATTCTAGAATCTCTTTCTACCACCCTAAGTATAAGCTTTTTGAGTTCTTCCATTGCTAGAAAGAACATATAAGGGGAAATATAATCCCCTTATCTGATTCCTCTTACTCCTTTAGTTATCCTAGAGGGTTCACCATTAACTAGGACTTTGAAAGTCACAGTGCTTATGCATTGATGAATCTAATTATAAATTGAGTTAAAAAACCATATGCATGCAGAATGGTAATGCTAAAAGACCAATCCAAAAAATTATAGGCCTTTTGACAATCTACTTTCATGGCACAATTTTTTCCTTTTTCCTTTGTATATCGTTTGAAAATTTCTTGATCAATAGGAATGTTATCTCTAATAGATCTTCCAGGGATGTAAGAACCTTGATTGTAATCTATATGATTAAAGAGAATAGTTTTAGTCTAAATGAAAGCATCTTAGAAGTGACTTTGTAAACTGTGTTACAACAGGATATTGGGAGAAAGTCTCCAAAGTTAGAAGGATTGATTTCTTTAGGAATTAGTGGTATTAATGTACTATCGATCTCCCTTAATAGCTTGCCTTTATCGAAGAATTCCAACACTGCATCAACCACCATTCCATTGTATGTGCTAGGTTTAAAAGAAAAAGTTGGCATTAAAACCATCAGGACCTAGAGCTTTCTTGAGGTGGAGAGATCTAAACTCTTGATTGATTTCATGAATGGAGACTAGTGCAAAGAGAGTACTGATTTCATGAAGAGAGAGCTGATATTAGACAACTTCACTAATAAGCCTAACAGAGGAGTGATAGTTGTGGTTACTTCCTAGTAAATTGGAGAATTGTTCCTCAATTGCTTTTATTATCAAAGAGTGGGATTCCAATGTGGAATTAAAGTGCTTAATGAAGATAATTTTGTTTGCAGCATTTTTGAAAGAGATTGCCTTATGAAAGAAAGTTGAGTTTTTGTCTCCATGCTTCAACCAATTTATCATAGATCTTTGCTTTAATAAGGAATCGTGGAACTTCCAAGCTTGATAGAAAGAATCGTGGAACTTCAAAGCTTGATTGAAAGAACCAAGGGTCCCATTTCTCCCTTTCAACAAGTAATTTAGAAGAGGGATTCCAATAGGTACTAGATTGAGCGTGTTTATGAGCAGTTCTAGCAGTAAACATAAGATGGTAAGTATTTCCTATGTTCTACTTGTAAAACATTTTGATTGCTTCCTTTATAGATTAAAGTTTCCTTATAAGGATGAATTGTTTTATTACATAACAGGATAGATCAGATCCCTTCTTCACCACTTCAAGGAAACTTGCAAGATCAGTGAGAAAGTTATTGAACCTGAAGGGATAATGTAAGGATTTTAGAGGGTTGAGTGATCAGAGAGTTTAGTGATGGGAAAAAGAACTTAGGAATGAGGGAAAGCAAGAATCCATTCCAGATTGGATAAACATTTATCTAGTTTTCTCCTATTAAAGGAGTTCCCAATTTGCTTGTCATTCCAAGTGAAGAAATTTCCACCATTAGGTAGATCAAAGACTTGAATATCTTCAAGGCATCTTTTGAGCTCTTCACTATAATGTTTGTGAGCAAAAATACCCTCAGATTCAACAAAAGAGATAGTGGCATTGAAGTCATTAAGAATAAGCCAATGAGCTTTGATATGAGGTGTAAGATTCCTGAGATTATTCAAAGAGTGTTTCTCTGAAAAGGGTAGTTGAAAGCATATATTAGGGATACATGGATGATGGTTTTTAGCTCCAATAACTGAGTTTCAAGGTGGATCATTTGAGCCGATACACTATAGTTAAGAATCTCAATTTTAGCTAGATTATAGACCGAGAGAAATCTGCCATTTTGATGCTTCTCATAATTGTGTAACAGGTTTCAATCTTTAGGAAAAATTTGCATAATGTCACTTTTTTTTGCTTTATTCGAGACTCCATTATACTTAACATATAAGGCTGATCGTCTAAAATAAAGTCTATTAATGAAAGTTTCTTGTCAGGAGAATTGACATCTTTGATGTTCCAAGCTTACACAATCATAAAGATTGACCTGAGTGGGTGTTTTCCTTCTGTTAGATCTCCTTTTACTAGCAGGAATAAATTCAATATCATCATTATCATTGTCAGTAAGTAAAGTTATTTTGGTAGGAGTTGAAATTTGCTATTTGTTATGGGTGGTGGTTGCTCAGAATTATTAAAAGATGGAAGCTCTGATTCTACTGCAATATCATCTTCTGAGTTAGCAATTAAGGCTGGTAATGGATCAGGTAATGAAGGACCAACAATGTTCCCATAGTCTGTGTCTAATTGTGGAGTTTGTATGTTGTCAGTGCCATCTAGATCTTGAGAGAATCTAGACTTAAAGACTTTTCCAGTGGCTTTCCAAATTTTGGTAACAGGTGCAAATGGAGACTTCCACATATAAATGACTTTAACAACATCTTCCACAAGCTCCCTATTGTCATTTAGTCTAAGTAGAGGGATCTCTTCAAGTACATGTGTCATAGAATCAACTACTACACATATTTGAGCCAAACTGAATCTGCTTGTCTGAGTTGTTGCCTAATCCATACATATTGGTTTACCAACAAAGTTAAATAAGTGACTTAAGCCAGTAGTTATCCAATACTTGAGGGGAATTCCATGGATGCGCATCCGTAGAGGAATGTTAGATTGCTTGATTTCTTAACAACCAATCCCTGGTCTCCAGTTCTAAAGAAATAGTGGCTTGTTGAATACATTTCATGGCCCATATTCAATAACTTTTGAAGCATAAGCCTTATTTAGAATCCTAAGAAAAAATTCCTGATCATTGAGAAGTATTTCCTTAAATCCCATAGATTTCCAATTATTCCAGGCCCACGATTTCATGATAGGAAATGAGACTCTTTTGTCTAGAAAGAACCCCAATCAAGGTGGCATTCTATAGCTCAGCTCTAACTTTGAGAACTTCTATAGGTGTGCTACTATATGAATGTTGGAGTTAGATGCAGATAGATAACAGAACTTGAAGTTAGGATTAGCATCACCAAGAACTTGGGTCCAGGATCTTTTGAGGGTAGGTGCATTGTAAGTCTCAGGAGACGAGATAGGATTGATAGTGGAAGAGGGGGACTTAGGGACAAGAGGACTAGCTGGAGAAGAAGAAGGACAAACAAATTTGGAGCATTCTCTAGGATGAAGGTTGATTGGTTTCGAGGGCAAAGAAGAGAAGTCAATTGAGTTACACTGCTCAATGATGATTGATTTACCTGTAGAGGACATGCTAACTAACAGAAGGGGAAGGTGTCAACGGCTAGAAAGTTAAAAATAGAAAGTAACAGATGAAGGGAAAAGTGAAGTTACAACAATGCCCTTGAGTTGCAGGTAAGAATGAGAGAAGAGTATGGAGATCAAGAGAAGAGCAAGAGTAATGAGAAAACAAGGACTGGGAACAAGTTGGAATTCAGAAGAAGAAAGGAGATAGCCAAGGAGAAAGTAGTAACAATAGCATAAGGGACGAAGCTAACGAAGAGAGAAGTGGGAGCCTCTCACACTAACCACCATCCCTCCACATCTTATCTAATTATACATATTTGTGTGCCTAGTTGATGGGCACAAATACTCTATCTTAATGGTTATTTCAACCAAAAATAATTAAATTTATATAATAATTAAAAGTCAATATAAATAACCTCCTATCTCAAAGATTTGTTTATTAATCTTTCTCCGTCATTCTATTTATTTTACTTTCTCTAGTTTAGTAATCAAATCCTTTTGATCAATTTTACTTTTCTTTTATTTATTTATTTATTTAAAATTAATAAAATTATTGACTAATTTTTATGGAATTAGAATTATTGTATTTTAATAAATTAGTTACGCACGCACGCACGCACGCAAAGTAGCGTGTTCTTTCCAAAATCTCCTTCCAAAGCGGGGCTTTTGGATAAATTCTCTATTGAGAGATGACGATGGAGTTCCGAAAGTCACGTCAATGACTCTTACGTGAACATGCAAAAGCTGTCACTAGTGGAGTTGTGTTGCCTAACACATGCCTGCCTACATAAAGCACGATATTTGACAATGGAAACAATATTCTTCCACTCATCGCAGCAAATCCAATTAATCCTAAGTTTGAACTATATAAAATTATATTTAAAAAACAAAGAGAACAAACAAACGAGTCGCATTGCTTTTATATATATATATATATATATATGTATGTGATAATGGAATTAAAAAGAAAATTTAAAAATGGCTAGCCATTATATTGTCCACTGAGCAATATTCATCCTAAAATCCCGAAAACAACCAAAACGGGGTTAGGCTATTTCAATTTCTTGATGAAATATATCTATATACAATAGCCTTAGAAAAGTAGCCCTCACTTAACCTAAAG
>JANQAP020000504.1:3770094-3785236 GCA_026874005.2 Erythroxylum coriaceum
CAGCTGACTCCCGAAGGAAACTAGTTGTTATCATTTTGTAATATCGTTAGAACCTGTATAGAGTTTTGTAAACAATCTTTGAGAAGAACAGTGTAAACCTTATCAGTGAATGAAATAAATGAATGTTTTAAGAGAAATGATAATGTCTTTCGAATATACGAGATAAAGCTATATATAAGTTAGCTTTGCCATTGCTCCAACATACCATTATCGTAGGTTATGTTCCTAAAAGCTTAGGTACCTACCCTATGGTAGTGGGATGTTGCAAGTTGAGTGGTAAAGAGTGAATACATATAGTGTTATATATAAAAAAGATAAAGCTTCAAAATTAAAACAATATTAAATCTTGATTGTGATATCTTAAATATAGGGGAAATTGTTAAAACTTAATTTCCAACAATTTCAATCATCACAGTTCACAATTCATAAAATATACATAAACAATTTCCATTTCTAACAATTTCAACCATCACAAAACATATATAAACAATTTTCATTTCCAACAATTCCATTTCTAACAATTTCTAACAAATATATAAAAAATTTATTTCTAACAATTCCATTTTCAGCAATTTCAATTCAAACATTACAAAACATACATAAATAATTTTTATTTTCATCAATTCCATTTCTGATAGTTTCATTTCTAACAATTTTCAACAATTTCGATTCAACCATCACAGAACATACATAAACAATTTCCATTTTCAGCAATTTCGAACAATTTCAATTCAAACATCACAAAACATACATAAGCAATTTTTATTTTCAATAATTTCGAATAATTTACTTTCAAACAATTTCAATTCAACCATCACAAAACATACATAAATAACTAAATATAATGCAATTATTTTCCAAATTTCAGAGCAGAAAATACACCTAAAAAATCAAAAAAAACAAATTCAATGTCGGGTTAAGTCGAGTTTAGATTTGGATCTATTCTATATCTGGTGATTCCGAGTGTTGTTGAAGGCTGGAAATGTTGCCTAAGATCAGTGGTGGCAGCGGTGGACAACTAGAAGGTGGTGGTGTGGTGCAGTGGCATCACTGGAGTGAAGGAAAGTGGCGTGGTGGTGGCGTGGAGGAGAATGGAAAGTGGTGCAATGGTCCTGTCATCACAGGAAAAGAGAATAAGAGAGAGAGAGAGTGAGAGTGTGTGAGAGAGAAATAAAAAAAAGGGGAAGTCAAGAGTAAAAAGGTCAACATTTGGGGGAAGGGGGGAGTTTTTCAAAATTTTGATTTTTTTTTCACTTTGGAAATAAGTCCATGGTATTTTCAAAACTTATATGGTTGGTATTTAGATTATCAACCAGAACCATGTAAAATCTCTAGTATTGATGACCGATACCACTTAACACAATTTCATACCATTTTCCAGCCGATATCGATTGATACGATACGAAATTAATATCATTGACTAGATGTCCTTAAGGTTCTCAAAGTAGAAGTAGAGAAAAAAAAAGGATAAAAAGTTTAAACTTGCAAGATTTCATATAGGTGGAGAATATAATGGTAGATACAAAGAGATGGGATTAAAAAAAGAATACATTTTCTATGCTTCTTCAAAAAGAAGGCATTATTTCACAATATATAATGCCAAACAAACCATAAAAATGATTTGGTAGAAAGAAGAAGTTGTGCCCTTTTTGGGTATAGTGAGAAGCATAATCAATAATTCTAATCTCCCATTATGTTTATAAAATGAAGCCTAAAAAATTGTTTGTATATCTTAAATAGGTTTCCATTAAAATTCATTCCTAAAACTCCTTTAACGATATAGAATGGGAAGAAACTAAGTTTAAGGCACTTACATATATGAGGTTGTCCTACAAAAGTAAAGATTTATAATCTTTTTCTAAAGAAATTAGACCCAAAGAGATTAGTAATTATTTTGTTGGCTATTAGAGAACTCCAAAGGATTTAAATTTTATTATTCCTTAAATATACAAAAGATACTTGAATCAATAAATGTGAGGTTCTTTGAGGATTATGAGTTTAGTTGGGGTATTCCTCATCTAATTCAATAAAGAAACTTTACACTCTTATGAAAAGCTACTAAATTAAAATATATTGATTATTTTTCAACACACTCAATAAAGTATAAAAAACAACCAATTCAAGTTATAACACCCCATGAAGAGAAAATTAATGATGTTTCTACATAACAAAAAGTGGGTCTTATAAGGTCAACAAAAATGAGGGTACTTATCAAATTTTGATGATTATGTAATGTATTTGTAGGAGTGAGATAGAAGTCCTCATAAGGATCTGCTCTCATTTTTAGAGGCATTGAATGACGATAATTTTAATATTTGGTGTGAAGCTATGTAAAAGGGGTTGAAATATATGACTAGTCTCAAGTTTAGATAGTTTTTAAAATACAAAAGGGCTCGTTTGGTAATTGAGAGATATAAAGTTGGACTTGTAGCCAAAGATTTATTTAGAAGAAAGACATTAATTATCATGAAAGCTCTCTTTAATTTCTAAAAAGGATTCATTAAAGATAATTATGGACTTATTGACTCATTTTTATTTAAAATTGCATCAAGATGTTAAAATGTTTTTTTAATGGAGATCTTGAAGAGGAAGTATATATGAGTCAACTTAAAAGATGTGCTTCCAGTAAAGGCATTCATTTAGTTTATAAGCTAAAGAAGTATATATATATGTATAACAATCCTCAAGTTAGTGGTATATAAAATTTCACAATATTATAACCTATATGATTTTAATGGAAACATTATTGATCAATGCATATACTTAATATTAGTAGGACTAGATATTTAATTTTTGTTCTTATATCTAGACTATATATTACTTGTAACTAATGATTTGTATTTATTATATGAGACTATAGATTTTCTCTCTCAAAACTTTGAAATGAAAGATATGAGAGTTTTTATTTATATCATTACCGTGGAGATTTATAAAGATGATAGGTTCAATGGAACATTAGAATTGTATTAAAAAAGCTTGCATTAAAAAGTTTTTGAATAGGTTCATAATAAGCACATGTTCATCATCAATAACATCCATTATCAAAGGAGAAAATTTTAATTTAGATTAACGTCCAAGACTATGTTAGGAAAAAAAAAATCAATGAAGGACATACCATATGTATTTATAGTTGGTAGCTTAATGTATGCAAGGTCTATATTAAGACCTAACATTACATATGTACTAGGAATGTTGGAGAGTTACCACAGAAATCTAAGGCTTGAGCACTAGAAAACTGCTAATGGAGTTATGAGGTATCTATAAGTAATTATGGGCTACATAAAAAAGTCTACACTTAAATACATTTTTCTACTTGCTATAGATGTAATTGTTAGCTCAAGGTTTATTATTAATGATAACCTCATAATATTTCAAAATTCAAATTGAATTTATTTCCTTGTACAATTAACGGTCTAATTCTCAAAAGAAAATAAAATCATAGGATAAATACTTCCTTTCTTATAGGAACCTTCCTAATGAACTTACCTTATTTATTTCACAATATCCAGAAGAATCTTGTTATCATTGGAGTTATTTTCTTTTATTGTTAACAAGTTAATTCTCAAAAGGAAATAAAATCATAAGAAATATGCTCCCTTTCTTGTAAGAACTTTCTTTATGAACTTACCTTATTAGAAATGGTTTATCCGAAAGGATCTCACTAATTATGAAGGTTGTATATTATCCCTATGATTACTGGAAGATTTTTGGCAAAGATGACATCGAAGTTATTCAGATTTAAATCCATCCAGTTGATTAAGGATGCAAGTGAAGTAACGACTAGTTGAAAGAAATGCCTACTTAAGGAAGAGACATTGCTTTTGCGAAAACATATCAGACTCTTGAAATACGTTTATAGCATCAATTCTCTTGAAAGTGATATCATTGTCAAATCTCTTGTGCTTTAGAAAGTGAAAATTCTTTTTGAGAGAGATCGTTGAAGCTCATATAGAACAAAATACATTTTCATCTATTGAGAGCTTGTATAGGCTAGCTAAATACTACTAATTTGGAAGGTTAGAAAACCTTGAAAAATATGTACTCGTGAGCTTGAAGAGGCTTGTCAAATTACTACTTAGGATTTTAGTGAAACACCCAAGTTGGATATTTAGGGACTAAACGTAGGCTTGGGTTATAAGCCGAACCAGTATAAATCGACTGCATCATTCCTCTCTCTCTTTTTAACTTTTAAATTTCCTCAGTATATTGTTTGTATTTTCATTTTTGCATAAGGCTCCTTCACTTTTATAATAGGCTTCTTCTGTTTTTCAACTTGCAAGATGTTCTTTTCAATTTTAACAAGTGCCTTCTTTTTTAAATTGTTTTAACAGGGTTTATCGTTTAGCAGGCTCCTAACATTTAATAGGTTCAATCAGCTGACAGGCTCCTATTATTTTTAAATTTTAACAAGCCCATGTCTTTATACGAATTGAAAGTAACTTGCAAATTTTTTAAAGTCACACACAATTCACCCCTTTCTTGCGTGTGTTTGCTTTATCATTTGGTATCAAAGTGAGGTTTCACATTTATTGTGTTTTATAACATGTGATAGATCATGGAAAATAACTTAAGAAGCTTTGAAGGACAATTTGTCTCAAAGCCTCCTTACTTCAATGGAAACAATTACTCCTATTAGAAAGAAAGAATGACCATCTATCTTCAATCGGTGGATATCAAAATCTTCAATCGGTGGATATCAAAATCTAGCAAGCTATCAAAGCTGGAACCACACCTCCTGCTACTGACAACATAGAAGTGTGGACTGATGCCGATAGAAAAAAATGCATAGCTAAATGCCAAAGCAAGACATCATCTAATCTGTGCAATATTTTCAGAAGAGTATGAAAAGATATCCTACTACTCTACAAAAAAAGAAATGTGGATAAACTTCAAATCACCTTTGAAGGAATGAATGAGGTAAAGAAACATAGAATAAGCTTTTTAGTGCATCAATACAAGACTATTGGCATGAAATAGGGAGAAATCATAGATGAATTCTTCGGATGGTTCAATAACATCATCATGGCTTTAAAGAACTTTATAAAGATATATACCAATGATGAGCTCGTAACAAAGATTCTAAAGTCACTACCAAAGGAATGGAGAACTAAGGTGATAGCTATAGAAACTGCAAAAGATCTAGACACTATTTCACTTGGCTGGCTATGAGGAAACTTGATAATCCATGAAATTGAGCTTAGTCGAGATAAAAGATCCAACTACAAAAGAGGAATGACACTAAAAGAAGCCTGGTCAGATGAGGATTTTGAAAGCTTTAAAGAAGAAGAGACTGAAGAAGTTAGCAATGTCTGTCTTATAGCTAAATCAGGAGATGATGAGGTATATTATTCTAACTCTGATATTAAAGTTGATTAATTGAAAAATGCATATCATGAATTGTATGATTAGTATAAAAGGTAAAGAAGTTGAGAAGCCCAAGAGCAATAATGCATCTCTGAAGAGTAAGATAAAATCATCGGAATCTGCAAATGAGAATTCGACGACTAAGAATATGTCTCTTGAGGTTGATTATAAGAAAAAGGTCTCTGAAAAGGAATTTCTAGAAGAAAGAGTAGCTAAGTTGGAAAATACGTTGCTAAACATGATTATGAAAAGGTGAGACAATTAGAAGAAAAAGTCGCCACCTTAGAACTTAAGAAAGAGAAAAGTGCTGGAAAGATCTTATCTCTAAAAAAAGATCTAGCAAATTTTGTTGATGGAAGGAACAACGTTGAAGCATTACTTGGTAGTGGTAAATGCATTTTTGATAAGATCGGAATAAGATACAATGAATACAATAACATCAGGCCATACAAGAACTTCTTTGTCAAATCCAGCAGTAGCCATAGCCAAAATAGCAGGAACCTGATATATGGTAGAAATTATATCAATTCTCATTCATTTGTTCTATGCTTCTATTATGGTAAACATGGTCATATTAGTCATTCTTGTAACTTTCGTAGAATGAGGAAATTATCTCAAATGTATTTTTGGAAACTGAAAGGTCAAATTACTAACCTAAAAGCACCCAAAAAGTTTGGGTTCGTAAAATGAGATAATACTTTCTGCAGATGTGCTTTAAAACAGAAACAAGAGAAAATGAATGGATAGTTGATAGTGGGTGCTCAAGACACATGATAAGTAAAATATCACATTTCAACTACATTGAAAGAAAAGATGTAGTTTTGCAGAAAAAAATCATATTGAAAAAGGGTACTTCATTTCATCAATATGGAGCGATCATGGAAGAAAATTTGAAGATTTTTGTGACAAAATGGTAAAATGATAAGAAACAAAGCTAGACTTTTAGCTCAAGGTTACAATCAATAGGAAGAAATCAATTTTCATGAAACTTATGCAATTGTTGCTAGATTAGAATCTATTAGAATTTTATTTGCCTTTGAATGCTATAGAAACTTCAAGTTGTTCCAAATAGATGTTAAAAGTGCATTCTTAAATGGTTAAATTAACGAAGAAGTATTCATTAAACAAACCCCAGGCTTTGAAGATGAAAACCATCCGGATTACATGATGAAGTTAACCAAAACTCTGTATGGTTTAAAGCAAGTTCATCGAGCATGATATGAGAGGTTAAGTAACTTTCTGCTTGAGAATAACTTTGAAAGAGGAAAGATAGATAAAACCTTATTTAATAAGAGACAGGAGAATGATTTACTTATAGTACAAATATATATTGATGACATAATATTTGGTACTACTAATCCATCCTTCTATGAAAAATGGTACTACTAATCCATCCTTCTATGAAAAATTCTCAGCTTTAATGCAGGGGGAGAATAGATATTTTTTTTTTTATAATGACAAAAGGGGAGAGTTAACAGTTAATGATATATTTTCGCCTTGCATGATTTTAAGCATGACATGTTATATATCTCTTCGATAACTTTGTTGTTATTTTTGCCTAATTCATTCTTTTCCTTTTATATGACAAAGGGGGAGAATTAAGATGACAATATATTTTGCTAAAAGATGTATGATATAGTTGCATAACTTTTACTTGCATGATTTGTGAGCATGATGAATTTGTGATACATGTTACTAACTGAATTTGTGAAGTTTTAATCTGTGATTTGTTGACGATATGCTCCTTACTAAGAAAGGAAAGACTCCTTCTAATCAGTAAGAACTTATAAAGTCTACAGGTATTTTTCGAAACCCTTCATTATTAGTTGAATTTTGAAAATATATCTATTATTGTTTGTCATCATCAAAAAGGGGGAGATTCTTAGGTCAAGATTTATTATTAATGATTTTGATGATAACCTCATAATATTTTAAAATTCAAATTGGATTTATTTCCTTATATAATTAATGATCTAATTCTCAAAAGGAAATAAAATCACAGGATTGCTTCCTTTCTTGTAGGATCCTTCCTAATGAACTTATTTATTTCACAATATTCGAAAGAATCTTGTTATTGTTGAAGTTATTTTCTTTTATTGTTAACAGGTTAATTCTCAAAAGGAAATAAAATCATAAGAAATACACTTCCTTTCTTGCAAGAACCTTCTTTATGAACTTTTCTTATTAGAAATGATTTATTCAAAAGGATCCTACCAATTATGAAGGTCGTATATTAGCCTCGTGATTATTGGAAGATTTTGGCAAAGATGATATCGAAGTTATTCAAATTTAAATCTATACAGTTGACTAAGGATGCAAGTGAAGCAACGACTAGTTGAATGAAATGCCTGCTTAAGGGAGAGACATTGCTTTTGTGAAAACAAATCAGACTCTTGAAATACATCTATAACATCAATTCTCTTGAAAGTGATATCATTGTCAAATCTCTTGTTTTTTAGAAAGTGAAAATTCTTTTTGAGAGAGATCATTGAAGCTCATATTGAGAAAACTACATTTTCATCCATTGAAAGCTTGTAGAGGCTAGCTAAATACTACTAGTTTGCAAGATTAGAGAAGATTGAAAAATATGTATTCGTGAGCTTGAAGAGGCTTGTCAAATTACTACTTGGAATTTTAGTGAAATACTCAAGTTGGATACTTGGAGACTGGATGTAGGCTAGGGTCATAAGCCGAACTAGTATAAATTGATTGTGTCTTTCCTCTCTCTCTTTTTAACTTTTAAATTTCCTCAGTATATTATTTGTGTTCTCATTTTTGCAAGAGCTCCTTCACTTTTATAATAGGCTCCTTCTATTTTTCAACTTGCAAGAGGTTCTTTTCAGTTTTAACAGGCACCTTCTATGTTAAATTGTTTTAACAGGCTCCTATTGTTTAGCAGGTTCCGATCATCTAACATGCTCTTATCGTTTAATAGGGTTCTATCATCTGACAGGCTCTTATTGTTTTTAAATTTTAACAGGTCCCTGTCTTTATATGAATTGAAAGTAACTTGCAATTTTTTTTTAAGTCACACACAATTCACCCCCTCTTACGTGTGTTTACTTTATCAGCAATCTCATGAAGAAGCTAACAGAGAAATCTAAGGCTTGAGCACTAGAAAACTGTTAATAGAGTTATGAGGTATCTACAAGTAATTATGGATTACATAAAAAGTCTATATTTAAATATGTTTTTCTACTTGCTACAGATGCAATCTCATGGAGAAGCACTAAGCAAAGTATAGTTGCCTCATCCATTATAGAAGCATACTTTATAGTTAGCCAGGAGCTATAGAATAGACATTATAGTTAGATATTTACATCACAAACTTAAGGATCATTGACATTATTGCTGGTAGAGAAGATTTATTATGGTAATACAACTGAAGTGTTCTTGTTAAAGAACTAAAAAGAATTTAAAGTCGAAGCAAGCATATCAATATAAAATTTTTGGTTCACAAAGATCTTATTAGAGGAAATATAATCAATACTGAGTATATCAAATTTGAACTTATGATATTCAATCACATCAATAAAGATTTGTCAACATATTCATATAAAAAATCATACACAGAATATGAGGTTTTTTTTTATTTCAAGTTTAGACTTGTCACCTTGTTATACTACAGACGATAATGTTTGAGCATATAGAATTTATTGTTTCATTTCATTGGTCTACGAATTGAATGAAATATGTGTTTTATAAGTTAAAGTTATCAATTTATATTTTCTTTAATATTGTAATCCATAAAAGATTCATACTTTTAGAATATATTCATTTACATTAATGAAAGTTTGAATTGAAAACTTTTTACTACCCACATCTATTTTTCACTAATTATATGATAAAGTAGGCTATTTATTCTTTGAGTGTGATCCACAGACACATATTTAAAGTTTTAAAGTGAATTATTATGAGTTTATGATTTGATCTCTATAAATATAGATGATGTACATTATTCTTCGGGAAGAATTGAGAAAATTGAAGTATAGATTAAAAGACTCTCACATAAAAATACAAGTTCGTTGAAAGTTAACGATTTCATGTACGTGAGCAGCAGTAGGCATGGCAATTCGAGCCCTTAAAAATGTCAACGGGCCAAGATCGACTTGACCGGGTCACAGACTTGAATTTTTGGGCCCCATCATGTCATGCCCAATTTGAGGCCCGACCGAGAGAGACAAAATGACGTTATTTTATAAAAAATGATGATGTTTTTTGAATTTTAAAAAAATAATAAATCGGGTCAGTCTAGCTGACAGACCCGTGACCCAAGCCAAGAACTGACTGACTCATAACCCGGGACTGATTTTGGTCAGGCCTGACCTGGCTCGTTACCATCCCTAAGCAATAAGATAGCCTAATAATATCAAAAAATAATAAATCGGGCTAGTCACGAGCCGGTCAACCAATCCATAACCCGGGACTGACCTTGGCCAAGTCTAACCTAGCTCATTCCTATCCCCAAGCATCTATAAGACCAAATGAAATTCTCTGTGCCATTTTCCCTGCTCCAACCCTGTGCTATTTTATCCCAACTATTTATTTATATGGGTCCTATATAAATGAAAGGTTAGGATAAAATGACATAAGATTGGAGTAGAAAAATGACACAGAGGATCAAGTCTCGTACAAGACCTGCTGGTCCGTGTACTTTTGTTTTAAATGTCTTAAATGTCCTGCCGTACAGAGTCCTTGTACGCCTGTGTGAAAACTTCGATTCTGCTCTATATCTTAATTTCACAAAATCTAAATGTGTACTTGGGTAATTGACTTCTATTGGTTTTGTTCTTGACAGCTCAAAAACCTAATAGTACGGCAATCAATAATCTTTACCCACTGTTTAAAAAAGCTTGAGGCTCTGTGACTCTGTGGACTTTGATTTGTTGGGAAATGCGTGGAAGAGATGTGCAAAGTGATCAAATTGAAATATCTAATTACTTACTTAAAATCTGCCATTATCAAGCACATCAAGGAAGAAACAGGGTTTGCTATTTTACCATATAAAGCATGCAACTCCCTCAAAATTAGGAATGGCAATTTCAAGCCGGCTTAGCCTGGCTCGACTCGATTTTTGGCCCGGATTGACCGGATTACAGATGGATCACGGGCCGATCATGGTCAATTTGGAAAGGCCGAGGGTTGGCCCGGTTTGACTTGCAGCCTGCTCATTTTGGACAAAATGGTGTCATTTTGTCCAAAACGACGTCATTTTGTATACTTTTTTATTTAAAAAATATATATATAGGTCGGGCCGGTCTAACCCGTCCGTAGCTCAGCGGACTAGGGCTTGACCATGGACGGTCAACTCGACCTGCGGCCCGCCATGACAGTATCAACCCGGGCCCAATCCGGTCCATTACCATCCCTACTCAAACTTCATCTCTTCCTATGCCGACTTGCCCCTCAATTATTCAAGGAAAAACGGCAATAATGGATTGTCCTAAAAATATCCAATTAACATCTTTTAACAGGAACAAAGGTCAGTTTGTAATAACTCTTGTGGGACATCGTACCTAAATACAGCAAGTCGAAATTGCTCACGAGAAGGTTTTGTCCTGTTGCTTTCTGCCTGGCCTTTCGAATTACCAGGGGATTTATTTTTCCTTATCTTTGTTAGGCTGTACGCATATATTTACAATAACGTGGACAAAGGGTATAGATGGCAAATTCTTAGTTGGAAACTTTTATCTTCTTATCTTCAAAAAAGCATAATAATAACACTTTTATAATTAAAATATAATACCTTTCACGTTTGTATAATTATGTCTAGGATAACTACTCAGTTAATACCATTTTTTGAATTTATATAATTTTTGTAACAATTATCAAGATGAATTTATATAATTTTTCTGCTAAGTTTAAGACTCATCATACGTCATCCCAATTGTATTTTACAATGGAAGTTCATTTCTCTGCAAAAAGGAAAAAGAAATAAAACGAACAATATGAATTTTTAAAACTTAACCCAACCAGTTCATGGATAAGAAATTCTTTGCTCTCGCCACTTTTAAGAGATCAATATCTGACGTAAGCCTGTGAGATTGCTGTCGGTGAGGCTTTGTTGTCAAAAGAGAGAGAGAAAAGACAATCAATGGGAACATTTATTACTTGACTATCTCATGAAACTCAAATTCAGCATAACTTTAAGTGATGGAACAGTACAAGTCCTTCTTCCGCCGATTTTATCTCTGTACGTACAACATAACTTTGACTTTTTTTAGACATTCTCCTACGTGCATGTGCATCGTGGTCAAATCTTCTCCGTCGGTTACGGTATTTTATTATATTTTATTAAATTTTATTTATATATTTACAGAAATAAATATATTGATAAAATTTAATAAAATAAAACTAAAATAAGATAATTGAATCAAAAAATTTGGTGGGACGTGCACATCATTTTTCTCTTAGCGTCGGTGACATTTATCATGGAAACAGGGACAAAAATCAGTACCGCAAATTCTATTTCTATTTTCCGAATAAAATAATAAAATAACTCCACATTTCAGTTAATTTCACGAATAATATGCGATGATTTTGGAAATAATGTGTAGCAGTAGAGTTCTTAAGTAATTCTTTTTTCTACATTGAAAGCATAAAGTATATATTTCGAAATTCTTTATTATTACAATATTTAAACTCTGATAACTGAAAATATTATTATTTTGTTAACAATGTCTGCAAATTATTAGTTGGTTAATATTTAGATTTCATGATCAATAAAAACGTCAATATGATTATAAATAATTAAAACTGTTTGTTACTGATGAGCATTGAATATTGAATAATCGATTTATTTTAGTAAATGAGTTACACCAAGTAGAAGAACCTTTAAGACGATAATAAATTTATAATAAATCGTATTGAAAGCATAACTAGTGCGCCATTTGGTCTTATTAAATTTTGTCAAGAAACAAAAGTTACCAAAGTAGCTGTTGACACTAGACATCGACAATTTGACACAAAAGTTCATTGCAAATACGTGATTGATCGGAACTAGGAAGTAGTAAAAGGGAGGATTGAATTTAAAGGAGACATGCAGCACAAGATTGGGGATCTTTGAAAAGTGATGCCTGGGCATGATCTTTATCTTTCACGAGCAAGCCAAATTAATTGAAAAAAGCAAGAACGCTGGAGTAATCGTTCCCAATTATTGGGAACTGTTTATGAGCCTCTTCCCCATTTGTGCCACATGCTAATGTACCCTTCTAATCCATTCAATAATTCAACCCTAATAATGAAAGTGTCCTACAGTAGAAGGAGAGTCCAATAGTTAGTCTCTGTTTTTTTAGAGACTTTAGGATTAAGGTCCTACCCAGCCTTTAAATTTTAATCCAAAGTTTTCTATATTATAATAGTAACAAAAAATATGTAACAATTAGTATACTGAATAATCTAGTAATTAAGTTCCTTTTTGACTTAATAAACTCCACAAATTACAGAGCAACCAATATTGTTTTACTTGATAAAATTTGGCATGTGAAATAAATAACATTGTAAAAAGGATAAACTCAATGAAGAGATCATTTGATGGAATTCAAATGAGGCTGAACTTATTGAGAGCTTCCATTTTATCATGCAATAAACACAATCCTAAATCATGAATTGGAGACAAATCCCTTCGAACTCATTTAATAACCATGTGAGGTACATGTGTTAGTCTAATTGTAAGTTTAAACCTTTGTATATGCTCATTTGCCTACTTAATCGGCGAGTGTATTACCATGTTCTTTTCCTTATCATGAGAGCTAAGCATATCACATCCAAATTCTAAATTTCGAGGAATATCGAAGCTGCTTTTATTTTGTCAAACAAAAACATAGCATAACTTGATAAAAACAAAGAAGCCTGTTTTTAATGGGATCTAATAGTATGCCCAGACTTGAATGCGCACGATACAGATATGAGTCTTCTTGTGATCAGCTCTGTTCTTAATATTTTATAAGTCCTGGATAAAATAAAAAAAAAGAATTATATTTTATTTATTCTTATTCTTTATGAGTGTTAGGCATGGATCTTCGTAAAGAACAAAATAAAATAAAATAAGAGTAAGTTAAGAGTAGACCTTGGACAGATGCCTTTCTTGTCATTGTCTAAGGTCGGGCTTACTTGTGATACTTGTAAAATAGCGTTAAAAAAATATTTCAGTAATTGAGTCGCAAATTATTTAGAAAAAGATATGGAGGGAGTTGTTTAGTTTCTTTGTGAAGGAGTCTAATTTTACCTGAGATGAGTTGTGATTACGAATCTCAATTAAATTTCATACGCATTCAGAAGGTTTATATCTCAAGTATATGGAAAATCTTATGTGACATGGATGCAGTAAAATGAAGATATATATATTATATATATATATATATATATGTACTATCTAATTTTAAGATATAGGTTGTATGATTCAAAGTGGTCTTCGTATATTAAGACCACTGATATAACAAAACACATGTTCAAATGAGAAGGGAACAACCATAACATTAAATAAATGCATTCTCATTTCTCAGTTCTTCTGCTTCGGTTAATGTGAATAAGAAGGGACAAGCTCACATGCTTGCTGATTGTTTAGACAAGGACAAATTATCATTTCTTTTACAAATAGTACTATTTTTAGATCAGCTTACACAAGTTTTAACAAACTTATTTCTTCAAAACAATCGAAAACGGACAAGTTATCTCGAAATTAATATCAAACCACTTAAACACAATAAACTTAGTTTGTCCTAAAAATCAAAAGACATTTTCAATAATTGCGTCTCCATCACACACAAAAGCACGTTAGTGGTTTCTTCCTTGTCTTCCATATGGTCTTCAACCTCAAGAACAGACACCGTCGTCTTGCATATGGGATCCATATCTATGCTTTTATTAAAACAAAACTCTGAAGCTACCTGTCAGACATATTTTCGCTGCTCGTGCCTCCTCCTTTACGCTAATTAAGTTCCTTGAGTATGTGGCAGTCGGTAGAAGGTGTCCGCATAATCAGGTGGTGATGATGTTGCAGTGTGTTTAATTTCTGTTTGTGTAATTAAATAATCGTCACCAGTTGTGGCTCCACACACTCGGGGCTTTTGTGATGAATGAATGATCTGCGTGACTTACGGATCATGGATGTGATATGTTTGTTTTTTTATATACTGATTTTGACAGAACTAAGATTTTTATTGATATATTTTTTAGTTTTAAGGTAATATATTCAGGATCTTGAATACAGAAACACAAAACTAACTGATAAAGAAGAAAAGCTGCTCTCTAACAATCTGATTAACCCTTCTGAGTGCTGTTTTTCCTTTATGGTTTAAACTTATAATAGCTATATATTAGATAAATTAAAAAAGGTAATTAGTCTCATGTTCTTTGGTAGATCAGAATTTAACCAAAAACTAGGAAGGAGTGGAAAAACTAAAAAAATAAATAAAATTGGGAAAATAAATAATAATTCCAATATCATTTTACTGAAGAACATCAAAAGATTAAGGTTGCATTTGAATCTGTGGTGTGGTGGAGATAAGTACTTATTTACCACAGTTTTTAAACGCAGTCACATGTTTGGATCTGCGGTGAACAACTGGAGGTTGGAGAAAAGTGAGGTGCCACTGTAGAAATCAATAAGCAGAAAGAGAGTTACGGTAGAAAACTACTTCTGCGGTAGAAATTTTACTTGCTATTAATAACCTTCACTACAAGTATATTTTCCATTATAGTCTTAATTAATATGACTAATAATATATTTTTATAAAATATTTTATTTACTAAATTTATTTTATTTATATTTTCTTAT
>JANQAP020000504.1:3785336-3801352 GCA_026874005.2 Erythroxylum coriaceum
TATTCAAATTGATATGATGCCATGTGGAGTATTGTAGTGATCGCACGTAGCGCTCCCTTATCATAGGATATGTATCGAAATAACCTATGGGCGTCCCGGTGCGTACCCTACGGTAATGGGGTGTTACATATATAATAAGGTTCATGCTCTTCTAAACACTTTCCCTTAACAAAGTTTGTTTACCATTAGATAAGATAGAACCCTCTGTGTATCCTTTTCTACGCCTATAGTTTAAGGACTTACTAATTTTTCTTTTCCTTTATTGAACCTTTCAAGTGATTCCTTTGTATCCTAGAACTTCTTCCATAATTTTCTTATTATCGTTCATTATATTATTACTCTTAAACTAGTGGAAGGATGCTTTTAGCCTTGTTGAACTTCGTAATCACTTATTTTCTTTCATTTAGGAAATTCCTTAGTTTCTTTGTACTTTAAGGATATCTTTTCCTATACTTATTTAAAATTTCAAATAAATTCACCATTCTATAGCTAATCATCACTATTCTCAAGTTATTTTAGATATTAGAACTTATTGTCATAAGCCAAGTTGGTTTAGACATACTATATTTTCCTTATCCTTTTAATTCACTTAATTTATCCTATATTTCTTTCATTGATTCTTTTTTGTACTCTTTTTTTCTATCTTCTCGCAATCTTTGAGGTTTAGGAATTGATCCTTGAAGTGGCTTATCTTTTGACTTTCATACCAAACAATGCTAATCATTTCATTACAGTGAAACTTACCTTCACCATGGATTCCTTTCTCTTTTGTTCTTTTTTCTTCTTAAAGAACTTCTTGAACTTCCTGGTCAAGATATTTCCTCATTTTTTCTTTGAGTAAAGGTTTTATAGTCATCATTATCACTTTCTTCCTTTTTGGGTTTTAAAGATGATTCTCTTTCTTTTGCTTATGTCTTCATCCTATCAAGTTTCAATTAGTCTTATATCATAAGTATTGACTTGTTCAACTCCTCTAGTATTAGGTTGTTTAGGTCTTTTGATTCTTGTGTCATTTTTGTCATGTGTTCAAAAGCTTTCGAAAAGCATCTAAGAATTACTCTAGTCATCGTAATATTATTGTTAGTTTTCTAAGTCCTTTTAATAAATTAATGATGTCAGTAAAATGAGAATACATATGGGAAATGATTTCATCGTGCTTCATTTGAAATAACTCATATTAATGACCTGCATTTTGAATTTATTTATTCCTTTTTACATCATTTCTAGTGTATGTAAAATACAAAAGAGAATATGGATAACTATATAGTGTAAAGTCATTTATCTCCTATCTTTGTCATATCTCTCAAATTAGGTTTTAAGGGAAAATTTGGTCACTCCATCTATTGTATATGTTTTGTTTTTGATCATAGATCCCATCTTAATGATATCCGGTAACTATACTCCTTCCACCATAAGAAAAAATATCATTTGAATTTTTCAATACAAATAGTCATTGTCACAAAACTAGGGTGCTCAATTAATAGTTTATCCCTTTATATGTATCATTGTCCTTTCTTTCATATCATTAAGTACATAAGAAGAGAGACTTTTTATTTTACCACTTATTGACCTAAAACAATGCTTTCTCACTATAGAAAATAAAAACTCAATGTTTTAGAAACTTTGATTTTCTTGTAACACATATAATCTTTCTTTGCTTTTATTTCTATAGTGTTTCTTAGTTCAAAGGAGACCTCTTGTTATTTTTCTCAACCTTCTATTTTTTATATGATCAATCCTTTCCGTTAGAAAAATATGATCTTTTTCTTAAAAATATGTTCTTCTAAAGAACATTCTCTAATCTTTCATTTGCTCTTCATTGCTTCCTTGACTTAGTACCTTTCCAATTTTAATTATGTTATCCTTAAAATATAGGGTGCTGGTACCATTGTGTGCTTACAAGTTGTTTTACTCCTAGGTATAAGTTATTAATTGTAGTAGTTTTTGGCTACATAAACTGTTCTATAGTTCTGTGATATATATATATTTTTGTGGTATTATCAATTGCATTTACAGTAATTCATCTGTAAATATCTCAACTCCAATATTATGTTGTAAGGGAACTTACTAGTACCAAAGATTCATTTTACACATTTTAAAGATTTAATTTGAAAATCTTAAAACTATATATCACATTTAGCTTTTAAAATAAAATGATAAAAAGAAAAAAGGAAAGTAACTTTATGAAGTTAATTACTAGATATAAAGATTAAATTAATGTATTTGCTTTTACATTCAGACTCCTCTTTATGGACATAGCATATATAGTTTACTATAATGGCTTACTATAATGGCATCATTACCTTTGTAATGAAAGAACAATATTAATTATCTTCTAGAATCTAATCTTGGTCTTTTATTTAATAGATTAAACTTTTCATTTTGTTAACTATTTCCTGACCCTAAGTCTCAAACTAACCTCTACATAACACTTTCGGTGCTTTGATTGGCAAAATGAATCTCACCTTTATTTTAATTAGCACCTCAACAATTTTTTAAATTGAATCCTACCTATTGTATAGAGTTCAATTTGATGAATCATAACAGTTTTTCTTCTCTTTCAATAATGACTATATGATTTATTTTATTCATACAACTATTGTTTTATTGATTGGTTGGAGTGAAGTTAATTTCTTTTTGGTTGGATTATGTTGGTTGCTGTCAAGGACTTGTTACAGCTTCGGTCTTGGGCATTTCTGGAGTATAAAGGTACTCATTTAGCTATCTTTTTTTCCAAATCTTTTAATGTACATTTATTCATGTTAATCATTAAAATGGGTCTTCGTTTAATGTTTCTAAAGCATGATTTATTTATCTACAAGTAAACATCTCGATCATGTAACTCATAGATAACTACTTAGATGAAGAAACATTACAATTCTATTAGGTCCTCTCCAAATATTGTCATTACATGAGTTGATATGAACATTAGATACTTCAAATTAGTTGACATTATATGCAACCTAAAATATTTCCCTATCATCTGACATTATAGAAATTTATACATATGCTATAATACAATACTTTCTTCTTGTGTTATTGTTAATGTGTAAACTAAAGATTAAATGTTCTATAAGATTAATATGGATACTACCATAACGATTATTATATCTAACTATGAAATCACTTTTTTAAATAACAGTTTTGCAAAAATAAGTAATGTTAATAGATCTTGGATGTATAGATGATTAACACCCAATGGTTTCATTAATCTTGAGTTTGTTGAGGGAGTTCAAGCTTTTATTGAGTATGAATGTTCTCAACCTACATATATAGATGGTTCAAGAATCAGATGTCTATGTAAAAAGTGCAAACATATTCATTTTCTTCTTATTGATGAAGTGAATCTCCATTTGTTAAGAAAAAGGTTTGTTTAAACTTATTTTGAGTGGACACGACATGAGAAGCCATTAATTTGTAGCACCTCAAGGGGTAATGAAGTAAACTCATTAATAAATGTAGATAGGTTTAAAGGGGGGGATTGGATTTATAACAAATAATATGGGTGCAAGTGAAAATCCTTACACTTAAATGGTTTATGATGCAGTCAGTTATACCTTTCAGAAAAATATAGAAAATTTTGAAGAAAAGCTAAACCCAAATGAAAAAAGTTTTTTGACTTACTAAAATCAATTAACTAAGAATTATGGCCAAATTATGAGACCATGACTCAATTATGTTCAATTGCTCAAATATTGAACATAAATTCTGAAGGAAATATTTCTGATCAAAGTTTGGATAAAATTCTTGCTTAGTATAATGAATCATTGCCTCCTGATCATAAAATGGTTGATAATTTTTAAAATATGAAGAAACTTATTAGGAGTCTTGGTTTGCCAGTTAAGAAAATTGATTATTGCAATTTAGGGTGTATATTATTTTGGGGAGATCATATGGAATTACAAGAGTGTAAATTTTGTGGTCAATCTAGGTTCAAACTAAGAAAGCGTACTCTAAAGTAGAAATTAGTACCTTGGAGGTAGATGTATTATTTCCCGTCAGCTTCTAGACTTTAAAGACTATATGCCTATGATGTTCTTGCATCTCACATGAGATAGCATAATGAACATGAACAGAAAGATGGAATAATGAGTCATCCATTGGATACACTTATATGGAAACATTTCAATAACATCATTCTGAGTTTGCAGTCGAAATTCGAAATGTTAGGTTGGATTGTTGACAGATGGATTCCAATCTTTTGGTCAATCCGGACAATAATATTCATCATAGCCAATCATGATTACTCCTTATAATTTGCCTCTATAGATGTGTATGAATGAGGCATATATGTTCTTAACAGTGATTGTGTCAGGGCTTACGAATCCAAAGCATAAAATTGATGTATACTTATAACCATCGGTATCTGAGTTGCATCATCTTTAGGAATTTGGTTTCGAGACATATGATGTCTCTCTTAAACAAAATTTTTTATTGAGAGCAATTTTGATGTGGAATATTAGTGATTTCCCTATGTATGCGATGTTGTTAAGATAGAGCACAACAGGGAAATTGGCTTGCCCTTATTGTGACAATGATTCTGATGTGTTTTATCTTTCTAACAGGGGCAAAACATCTTAGTTTGATAACCACAGGAAATTTTTTCCTCCAAATCATCCATTTAGACGTAATAAACATAAGTTTATTAAGAATATGATGGTACAAACAACTCCTCCCCCGTATAAAGTTAGTGAAAAGATATTGCAGCTAAAACAGTTAATAGAAGCATTAGTAAAAACTTCGGTTGGAGAAAACGAAGTGTCTTTTGGGATTTGCCATATTGGAAAAGTAACTTGACACATCATAAGCTAGATGTGATACGTATTGAAAAAAATATTTTTACATCATAATGAACATTGAAGGGAGGACAAAAGACAACACAAAATCACGAGCTAATTTGAAACTTTTTGTAGGAGGAATAAATTAGATAAAGATCTTTGCAAGAGTAAATATCCAAAAGCATGTTACACTTTGGAAAAAAAACAAAAGGAAAATTTGTGTGAATAGTTAAAAGGTCTAAAGTTTTCTTATGAGTATGTTTTGAACTTGACAAGGTGTGTAGACATAAGAAAGTACAAATTATTTGAGATGAAAAGTCATGATTATCATGTGTTTATGAAAACGATAATTTCAATTGCAATTTGTAAGTTGCTATTGAATAACATTTGAGAAGCTATAATAAAATTAAGTTTGTTTTCCAAAAGCTTAACATCATCTAAAATAAAGTTGGCTGAAATGGAAAAACTAGAAAGGGAAATTCCAATTATCTTGTGCAACTTAGAAGGGATTTTTCCTCCAAACTTCTTTAACTGTATAGAGCATATACCCATACATTTAGCACACGAGGCTAATCTTGTGGATCCAGCGCAATATCGATGAATGTATCTATTTGAGAGGTAATTATATTTAATATTTAAAGAAAACTTATAGCGTGTTTTAATCAGTAATTGTAATAACTATTGGTAATGTAGGTATTTGCATCACTTGAAAAATGTTAAAAACAAGGCTAGAGTTGAAAGTTAGATATGTAATGCTTAATTAGTAGAGGAAGCAATTACATTTTGTTCATATTATTTTAAGCCGTATGTGCACATAAGAGAAAGACAAGTTCCTCGTAGTGACGATGGGGTGACATAAGCGATATTGATGGTAACTTATCCATTTTCACATATCCTAAACGAACATATGGATGCTCAATAAAAAGAATGTTAACAAAAGAATAAATAAAGGCTGCACATGGTTACATTTCATTGAATTTCCAAGAGGTTCAACCTTTCATGTAGTAGGTATAAGTTAATTTTGAAATTGATTATTTAGGTATTTTAGGAGAGCGGTGTTCAAAACTAAATTACATAATAATGCTTTTATATTATACGAGTAATGGTTACGTGAGCTAATGCCCCAAAAAACACAGGATGATATCAATAAAGAAGTTGAAAGTCACTTTCTTTAAAGGTTTAAGAAATATGTGAGTTTTCACTTGCAATAATTTAAATGGTTGAGTTATCATATCAAAGTGCTTAAATGAAATTATACTATTTAATATGATAACTTTTTTTTATGTAGGTCTCAGAAAATCCAATAGAGAATAAGTTCATATATGATCTTGAGAAAGGACCTTTGCGAACTGTTAAATCGTATATGATGTATTTTGTTAATGGATACAAATTTCATACAGAATATTATGGTCATAGCATGGCAACGGTAAATAGTGGGATTTGTGTACAAGGAGAATTGATAAATTACTATAGTAAATTTATTGAGATACTTGTAATTGAGTACCCCGTATTATCAATAAAACGAAGTTTGATATTTAAGTGCGAATGGTTTGATCCAACTCCTAATGTTGGAACAAAAGTGCATAGCCGATACTATCTAGTTGAAATCAACTAACGAAGAAAATTTAGACAATTTGAACCTTTTGTGTTGGCGATGCAAGCGACCCAAATATATTTTGTCCCTTTTCCTAGCTTAAGACGAGGTAAGTCATTTTGGTTGCCCATTTGCAAAGTAAAACCTAAAGATGTTTTTGAATTATGGAAAAGGAGAAAATAAGAGAATTGAAAGTGAAGCATTTCAGGAAAATGTTTATAAAATAAATGCATGTGTAACATAAGGAGAGAATGAACCTTTAAACAATCCAAATAATGAATATGTTGAAATTTCATTTGGGGAGGACGAGAAATCTATAGAGGGTGAGAGATCTGAAGAGGAGCCTAACTTTGATTCTAATTCTTCAGAAAAAGAATATGATGATGATTTTGATTTACAATTAAGTGATGATAGCGATTAATTTGTGTAAGTAATACAATATTATACAAATAAATATATTATTACATCAACAATATATTGTTATATATTTAATCTATATTCTTCTATTAGTGGAATAATCAATAACATGTGAATTTCAAGTTAAAATATGCCATAAAAGAAAAAAAAAGGATATATTACGGCTAAGGCTCAGGTTATCACCATTTGGAGGAGCCAGTGCACGTCAAGGTGAAGCATCACATTCTGTAGATGCTACAGAATCAAGTGCTGCACGTCTAGCTAATGGACATTTAGATGAGGCATCACCTTCCCCTCCTACAGTTCCTGTAAAGTGACATTCCCTATTTACTGCTATACCATCCAATACTCCTACTACATTCGGACCATCAAATACTATCAATGCAACATCTACTGCCAGACTAGAATCTGAATCTATATCGACAGAGATATCAGGGGTAGACGTTGAGGATGAAGGAGGCGGCCTCTAGTCTGGAGTTAAAGGAGTTGATGGAAGAATTTACATTACAATTGTCAATAATTTGTGAGTAAAATTTTAAAAATTTTGTAATACATGATAACATGATAGGTTTATACTAAAGTTATAGGTTTTAATTTGAAAATGATCTAAAATAGCTTATATATTAAGTTGGTTTCGTCTGAGACGTGCTCCAAATTATCTCATCTAAGTTCAAGGAGAAGATAGAACTTGAATATACATCTCTCAAGAGACAAAGGATTTTTATTATTAGGAGTTTGAGGTAAAAAAATTCTTTAATTTTTTATTTTATCTAATTTTATACATTAATTAATAAATATTGTAGTTAACAAGTACTTATAACATGTTTTCCTTTTTTTGTTCAGAAAAAATTTATTTGGGATTCAAAATTTGATGCTTTCATTTATGATATGTGGGAGAGGCGTGCCCGTGCACGTTATAGAGACTTTTTTGGTTTGATACACAAGAATGATATATGACCTCCTTATCTATCTGAAGAAATATGGAGTCGTTGGCAGCAGTACTGGGCAACACCCGAGGCAATCTTTATTTTAGAGCGCAATTTTGCAAACAAACGGGGAGGATCGAAGGGAGAGAGTCTACCTATACACACTGGAGGATCTATGACCACCAGGAGTAAACTTGTAAGTATCTAAATTTTACACTTATATTCTTTTTTTACTAATTACTACCAATTAGATTTCAATGTAATTTGATGTATGAAATTTAGAATGAAAATATATGTGTATTATAGAGAATGATAATTTTATAAATGTCTGTTTCCATAAATGACTGTGTTGTTAAGGAAATTTTTTTATTTAACAAGGGGTAAATATCACAAAAATAGAGAAAACTCTGCTGAAATTTTTGTAAATTGTAATTCACTTATAACACTTTATTCTCTCTGTATCTCTATCGGAGATGCGGGCATGACTGCGTACATCTTACCCTCCCCATACCCTGCTTAGGCGGGAATTTGGGTATGTTTGGTTTGGTTTGGTTTGGTTTATAACACTTTATTCTGATGTAGGAAAAGTCAATATTCTGATTTTACATTTATATTCTGATTTTTGCACTAATTACTACAAATAAGATTTCGATGTAATTTGATGTATGAAATTTAGAATGAAAATATATGTGTATTATGGAGAATGATAATTTTATAAATGTTTATTGTCATGAATGGCTGTATTGTTAAGAAATTTTTTTGTTTAGCAAGGGTAAATATCATAAAAATAGATGAAACTCTACTTAAATTTTTTTAAATTTTAGTTTACTTATAACACTTTATTTTGATGCAAAAAAGTCTATATTCTAATTTTACACTTATATTTTGATTTTTGTACTAATTATTACCAATTAGATTTCAATGTAATTTGATGTATGAAATTTAGAATGAAAATATATGTGTTATGGAGAATGATAACTTTATAAATGTCAATTGCCATGAATGGTTGTGTTATTGAGAAAAAATTTTTGTTTAACAGGGGTAAATATCATAAAATAGAGGAAACTTTGCTTAATTTTTTTAAAATTGTAGTTCAGTTTTAACACTTTATTCTGATGAGGGAAAAGTCTATATTATGATTTTACACTGATATTATGATATTTGTATTAATTACCACCAATTAAATTTCAATGTAATTTGATGTATAAAATTTAGAATAAAAATATGTGTATTATGGAGAATGATAATTTTATAAATGTCTGTTGCCATGAATGACTATCTTGTTAAGAAATTTTTTTTGTTTAACAGGGGGTAAATATTATAAAAATAGAGAAAACTCTGTTGAAATTTTTTAAAATTATATTTAACTTATAACACTTTATTTGATGCGAGAAAAGTCTATATTCTGATTTTACACTTATATTCTAATTTTTGTACTAATTACTACCAATTAGATTTTAATGTAATTTTGATGTATGAAAATTAGAATGAACATATATGTGTATTATGGAGAATGATAATTTTATAAATGTCTGTTGCTATGAATGTTTGTGTTGTTGAGAAATGTTTTTTATTTAACAGGGGATAAATATCATAAAAATAAAAGAAACTCTGCTAAAATTTTTGAAAATAGTAGTTCACTTATAATACTTTATTCTAATGCAGGAAAAGTTTGGGTACGAAGCCTCTACTATATCAGCTCTTTTTGCACACCTATACTAAAAAGCATGATGGTGTGATCTCTGTCAACACCAGCTGCAGATAACTTAATGTATGTAAAAATTTTACTTTAATATTAATTTGATAAATAATAATAGTTAAAAATTATCACTTATTAATATAAACAATTATAATGGTAAGAGCAAATACAAGAAAACATTGAACGACATTCTCAGAACTCTGAACATGTTGATGAGAGTCAGACATATCTTGATGCAGTTGGTGGTAGGGACCACCACGAAAGAATTTTTGGCTTAGGTTCTTTTACAAACACATGATATTCGCAATCCTCCACATTCAGTAGAACTGGATCTAGTAAGTGGTCTGTATCCAATGAGAGAGTCGTTAAGCTTAAGAGTACATTGGAGATGCTGGCAATTTAGTTAAGATAGTTAATGGAGTACATAGCCTAGTTCCGTAATGAGATGGATGAGTTGAAGGGGAGGGGCAATAACTCATCATAACAGTCATATCATCCACCTTCACTAATTGCATAGCTTAGCTTTATAATATTTCGATACTTAAATGGAATTTATTTGATGTTTTGCTACTCTTATGTTTTTTTATGAATTCTTAATTTACATTAATAACATACTTTTTCAAGATACTTATTATTGTAGATTATAATTTTTATATTATATTACCAATTAGGATAATTTTTATATTATATTATCAATCAAGATTATATTATTTAGAAAAATTAAATGTAGAAAAAAATTAATAGATTATCAACAGAAATTTCTGATGGGAATTTGTAGTTATAGAGTTTTCGTAGCTAACATTATCGACAAAAAATGGTACCGTTGTTAAATTTCCTAACGAAATTGCAACATCCGTCTTTAAAATTACTGTTAGCTTAAGGTTTATTATTAATGATTTTGATGATAATCTCATAACATTTCAAAAGTCAGAATGGATTTATTTCTTGTACAATTAATGTTCTAATTCTTATAAGGAAATAAAATCTTAGGATAAATGCTTCCTTTCTTATAGGAACCTTCCTAATGAACTTACTATTTATTTCACAATATCTGGAAGAATCTAGTATCATTGGAGTTATTTCCTTTTATTGTTAACGAGTTAATTCTTAAAAAGAAATAAAATCATAAGAAATACGCTTCCTTTCTTGTAGGAACCCTATTTATGAACTTACCTTATTAGAAATGGTTTTTTCGAAAGGATCATACTAATTATGAAGGTCTATATTAGCCCCGTGATTACTGGAAGATTTTTAGTAAAGATGACATCGAAGTTATTCATATTTAAATCCATCTAGTTGACTAAGGATGCAAGTGAAGCAACGACTAGTTGAAAAAAATGCCTACTTAAGGAATAACCACTGCTTTCACAATATCATATCAAACTCTTGAAATACATATATAGCATCAATTCTCTTGAAAGTAATATCATTGTCAAATCTCTTGTTCTTTAGAAAGTGAAAATTCTTTTTGGGAGAGATCATTGAAGATCATATCGAGCAAATTACATTTTCATTTGTTTAGAGCTTGTAGAGGCTAACTAAATACTACTAGTTTAGAAGATTAGAGAACATTGAAAAATATGTACTCGTGAGCTTGAACAGGCTCGTCAAATTACTACTTGAGATTTTAGTAAAACACTCAAGTTGGATACTTGGGGATTAGACATAGGCTTGGTTTATAAGCCGAACCAGTATAAATCGATTGCGTCATGCTTTCTCTCCTTTTATCTTTTATACTTTCGTATTATATTGTGTTTATGTTCATTTCAACAAGAGGCTCCTTCACTTTTATAATAAGTCCCTTCTGTTTTCAACTTGTTGACAATTCCTTTCATTTTAAATAGACGCCTTCTTTTTATTGTTTTTAAAGGGACTTATACTTTAGCAGGGTCATGTTGATTAACAGGCTATTATCGTCTGATAGGCTCCTAGTGTTTTATTTTTTAACAAGCCCCTGTCTTTATACGAATTGAAAGTAACTTGTGAAATTTTTTTTAAGTCACACACAATATACCCCCTCTTGCATGTGTTTGCTTTATCATTTGGTATCAGAGCGAGGTTTCACTTTTTTGTATTTTACAACACATGATAGATCATGGGAAACAATATGAGAAGTTTTGAAGGACAATCCGTCTCAAAGCTTCCTTACTTCACTTTTTTATGTTTTACAACACGCCCTAGATCATGACAAACAATATGAGAAGTTTTGAAGGACAATCTGTCTCAAAGCCTCTTTACTTCAATGGAAGCAACTACTCATACTAGAAAGAGAGAATGTCAATCTATCTCCAATTTATAGATATTGAAGTCTGGCAAGCCATCAGAGTTGGAGCTACACTTCCCAATTCAGATAACGTAGAAGTTTGGACTGATGCTGATAGAAGAAATGCATAGTTAAATGCTAAAGCAAAACATCATCTGATCTTTGCATTATCTCTAGAAGAATATGAGAAAATATCCTACTGTTCTACAACAAAGGAAATGAGGGACAAACTACATATTACATTTGAAGGAATGAATGAGGTAAAGAAACATAGAATAAGCTTTTTAGTGCACCAATATGAAACTATTGGCATGAAATAGGGAGAAACCATAGATGAATTCTTCGGACAATTCAACAACATCATCACGACCTTAAAGAAACTAGGAAAGATATATCCCAATGATGAGCTCTTAATGAAGATTCTAAGGTTACTACTAAAGGAATGGAGACCTAAGGTGACAACTCTAAAAATTGCAAGACACTATTTCACTCGAATGGCTACGAGAAAACTTGATGATCTATGAAACTGAGCTTAGACGAGATAAAGGATCCTCCTATATAAGAGGAATGACACTAAAAGTAGCCTGGTTAGATGTGGATTTTAAAAGCTTTGAAGAAAAAGAGCCTGAAGATGTCAGCAACGTCTGTGTTATGGCTAAATCAGGAGACGATGAGATATATTATTCTAACTCTGATATTGAAGTTAATGAATTGAAAAATGCATATCATAAATTGTATGATTAGTACAAAAGATTCATAGTGAAGTATTTCAAAGAAGATGAGAAGCCCAAGAGCAATTATGCATCTCTGAAGAGTAAGATAAAATCATTGGAATATGCGAATGAGAATTTGACGACCAAGAATATGTCTCTTGAGGTTGATTATAAGCAAAAGGTCTCTAGAAATGAAGTTCTGGAAGAAAGAATGGCTAAGTTGGAAAATACGTTGCTAAAAAATGATTTTGAAAAGGTGAGACAGTTAGAAGAAAAAGTCGCCACTTTAGAACTTGAGAAAGAGAAAAGTGTTGGAAAGATAGAGAAAGATCTAGTAAATTTCATTGATAGAAGGAACAACCTTGATGCATTGCTTGGTAGTGGTAAATGTGTTTTTGATAAAGTCAGAATATGATACAATAAAAACAATAACATTAGGCCATATAAGAACTTCTTTGTTAAATCCAACAGTAGCTATAACCAAAACAACAGGAACCTGATACATGGTAGAAATTATATCAATTCTCATTCATCTGTTCTATGCTTCTACTGTTGTAAACATGGTCATATTATTTATTCTTGTAACTTTCATATAATGATAAAATTATCTCAAATGTATGTTTCGGGACTGAAAGGTCAAACTACTAACCTAAAAGTACCCAAAAAATTTAGGTACCTAAAATGAGATAATACTTTCTGCAGACATGCTTCAAAACGGAGACAAGAGAAAATCAATGGATAGTTGATGTTAGGTGTTCGAGACACATGACAGATGAAATATCACATTTCAACTACATTGAAAGAAAAGATGGAGTTTTGCAGAAAAATTCAGATTGAAAAAGGCTACTACATTTCTTCAATTCAGAGCGATCATGGAAGAAAATTTGAAGATTTCTATGAAGAAAATGATAAGCTAGTAAAAAACAAAGCTAGACTTGTATCAAGGTTATAATCAACAGGAAGTATTGACTTTGATGAGACTTATGCACCTATTGCTAGGTTAGAGTAGATTAGAATTCTACTTGCTTTCTCTTGTTATAGAAATTTTAAGTTATTCCAAATGGATGTCAAAAGCGCCTTCCTAAATGGATACATTAACAAAATGTTTGTTAAGCAATCTCCAAGTTTTAAAAATGAAGATCATCCAAATTACATGATGAAGTTATCTAAAGCCTTGCATGGTCTAAAGCAAGTTCCTCGAGCATGGTATGAAAGTTTAAGTAATTTTCTACTTGAGAATAACTTCGAAAGAGGAAAGGTAGATAAAAACCTTATTTATTAGGAGAAAGGAGAATGATTTACTTATAGTACAAATATATGTTGATGACATAATATTTGGTGTTACTAATCTATCCTTCTGTGAAGAATTCTTAACTTTAATACAGGGGGAGAGTAGATATATTTTTATAATGACAAAGGGGGAGAGTTAAGAGTTAATCATATATTTTTGCCTTGCATGATTTTGAGCGTGACATGTTATATATCTATTTGATAACTTTGTTGTTATTTTTGCCTGATTCATTCTTTTCCCTATACTTTTTGATAATGACAAAGAGGGAGAATTATGATGACGATATATTTTGTTGAAAGATGTATGATATACTTGCATGATTTTTACTTACATAATTTGTGAGCATGATGAATCTGTGATATATGTTACTAACTGAATCTATAAAGTTTTAATCTATGATTTGTTAATGATAGACTCCTTACTAAGAAAGGAAAAGCCCCTTCTAATCAGTAAGAACTTATAAAGTCTATAGGTATTTTTCGAAACCCTTCATTATTAGTCAAATTTTGAAAATATATCTGTTATTGTTTGTCATCATCAAAAAGGGGAAGATTGTTATTCCAAAGTTTATTATTAATGATTTTGATGATAAGCTCATAATATTTCAACATTTAAATTGAATTTATATCTTTGTACAATTAATAGTATAATTCTCAAAAGGAAATAAAATCATAGGATAAATGCTTCCTTTCTTATTGGAACCTTCCTAATAAACTTACCTTATTTATTTCACAATATCTGGAAGAATCTGGTTATCATTGGAGTTATTTTCTTTTATTGTTAATGGGTTAATTCTCAAAGGAAATAAAATCATAAGAAACACGCTTCCTTTCTTACAGGAACCTTCTTTATGAACTTACTTTATCAGAAATGGTTTATCCGAAAGGATCTTATTAATTATTAAGGTCATATATTAGCCCGTGATTACTGGAAGCTTTTTGGCAAAGATGACATCTAAGTTATTCAGATTTAAATCCATCTAATTGACTAAAGATGCAAGTGAAGCAAGATTAGTTGAAAGAAATGCCTACTTATGGAAGAGCCACTGCTTTTGCAAAAACAAATTAGACTCTTGAAATATACGTATAGCATCAATTCTCTTGAAAGTGATATCATTGTCAAATCTCTAGTACTTTAGAAAGTGAAAATTCTTTTTGAGAGAGATCATTGAAGCTCATATCGAGCAAATTACATTTTCATATGTTGAGAGCTTATAAAGGCTAGCTAAATACTACTAGTTTGGAAGGTTAGAGAACCTTAAAAAATATGTACTTGTGAGCTTGAAGAAGCTCGTTAAATTACTAATTGGGATTTTAGTTAAATACTTAAGTTTGATACTTGGGGACTGGATGTAGCCTTGGGCTATAAGCCAAACCAGTATAACTTGCCTATGTCATTCTTTCTCTCCTCTTATCTTTTATATTTCCGCATTATATTGTTTGTGTGTTCATTTCAGCAAAAGGCTCCTTCACTTTTATAATAGATCCCTTTTGTTTTCATTTTAAACAGACGCCTTCTTTTTATTGTTTTATCGAGACTTATACTTTAGCAAGGCCTTGTTGATTAACAGGCTACTATCGTCTGACATGCTCCTAATGTTTTAATTTTTAAGAGGCCATTGTCTTTATACGAATTGAAAGTAACTTGCGGATTTTTTTAAAGTCACACACAATTCACTCCCATCTTGCTTGTGTTTGCTTTATCAATTACCGATAGAATGTTATATTCCGTCGTTAATTTTTAAGATGCAGTATTATGTTTTATCACTAAATTATCTATGGAAGTTTCAATTTAGTCGAAAAATTTAGCGACAGAAATGGTAAATCCGTTGGTAAATTTAACAACGGAATTACAATTTCTGTAGCTAAATTTAGCTATAGAAATTGTAATTCCATCGACAAATTTCTCGACAGAATTGTAATTTTCGCAGGTAATTTTAGCGACGGAATATAACATTCTCTTGGGAAATTTAGCGATAGAAATTGTAATTATATTGAGAAATTTTACCTACGGCTATTTCTCCTATGACTTTTAGTCAGTAATTTATGTCGTTAAATTTGTTTGGTTATGAAAAATCAATATTTTTGTTGATAATTTTCGCCACTAAAATCAATTTTTTTTATGGTGATTGCCTGAAGGAGCTTCAGTGAGATTGATTTATCTCCACGATACCCTTTTTGTTGAGATTGAATTATCTCCACCCTTTTAGAGTGCGTTTGGTTCAGCTTTTGGTAGGTGGAAAAGCACTTTTTTCACTGCAAAAGCTATTTTAAGGAAAAAATGAGTGTTTGGCTGTAAACTTCAAAAGCACTTTTGGAGTAGAAATAGCTTTTTT
>JANQAP020000504.1:3809529-3829413 GCA_026874005.2 Erythroxylum coriaceum
AACGTTCTTAAACGTAGAGGCCTTGGTTTCCTCCATTAAACCTTCTTCTTGTATCTCTTTCCTTCTTTTCAGCAGCATAGGTTCAAAAAGCAAAAAGTAGTTTGTACCAAATAGTTTGTACAATTTCTTTTATTGCATTGTACATAACTTGTAATTTCGAAGAAATTTGATCTTCCACTCATGCTTTTCTTTTCTTACTTGTGTAGGATGACTTTGACACTAAAGGTGTTGATGATGAGGGAGCTTGAGCTGTTGGGAGAAGAGTGGCGTCGCCTGCTGTTGAGAAAAGGGTTATTGTGTTGAAGTCGTGGATCTTATTGGATTTTAATATTAAAAAAGAAGAGTTGCAGTCTTTAGAATTGAATTCATGTAAATTATACTGCAAATTAAATTTATAAAAAGAGTGAGTTTTAAACCTATATGTCAATTTAATTTATGGCTATTTTTTTAAAATAGGTAAATTGAATTTAATCTTATAATTGAAACAGGCTGTGACTAAAGCAAAATAAGTCGAGGGCCTTGAGGCAATGGACGTTTGATTTATTAAAACAAGTTAAAACGTTGATCTTTTAGTTCTGACATGGAATAGGACCAGTATTAATGACACGGGTGATCTGATGGCTTTCGTATAGAAGTAAAACTGCAAGAAATGGAGGCTGCCTTTTTTGAGAATAATTATATTAGATGTATGCACCTGTTAAGAAAGGGCTCGTTACTAGGCCATGTAATTTAAAATTGATAGTTGTGATTTCTTAAGTTCTTATCTTTCTATTTTTATCTCTTAGATTATGTATTTGGGTGGTAATGGAGATAAAACAGTTTCTCGAGGTTAACCAGTAATCATGACACGCTTGTGAACAGCCATTTATCAGGTTCGTATTTGAATCGTTTCATTTTCTCGAGGCCAAAAGCTGGTGAAACTTGACATAGGTGGCAAGTTGTATTTGAAATTTTGAATCACGTTGGTGGTATCCGTGGAGTTGGGATATAGAATTTGATACGGAGGGCAACGGAACATGATTAAGATTTGAGCTTGCACATGGAAGGCCCTGACAGCGCCTCGATTTTAACACTGAAGTGTATCGACATTTGCCGTAGCTTGGCAAATCTCGAGGAACAGAAGAAAGCCACAAGAATCCACCAATTGTTGGAGCTTTGTTTCGACCAAAGGCTTGAGTGGTAAGTGTTTTGGCAATTCCAAATGAGCGTTTTTGTGCTTAACTCTGGACGCAGGGAAAAGGATTGTCGTGGATTTTCTTTCGCTTCGTAAATATCAGTTAACGTTCTAAGATTTCTATTTAGAGCGAGAAGTTTTGTCTATAGTGGTTTAAGTAAAATTTAATTTCAAATTAACATTAACTACAATTTTCACAAATATCAGATTAGCCCTTGCACTTGCACAGCTAGACCTGAAGGGAGCTGATGGAAGCATAAGGCGGATATTTAGCTGAAGTAAAAGGCCCTATACGAAACTTTCGGTTCATTAGATAATACTGAGAAATCCTTGGGATACTGCGACCCAAGGAATAATGACACGTTTGGACATGTTCTTAATTAGTGATTAATAACCTATATATGTGTCTTCTTTTGGACTTTAGCGAATAAACAGATTGTAATATCTAAAAACTCTTTTTAATACTTTTCAACAGTTCTTGCTTTTGTCTTGCTGTATTCTAATTAATATTTGTGTCCCATTCAAGTTCCATAGTTTGTTCAACTTTAAACCAAAGACCGCTTATGTAGGACAACGTTGTTCTTGTCGTCACCTTTCGTCGTTTATCTCCCACTCCCAGACAATCCATGATTCCTTGTCCACCACAAGCATCAAAATCTGGTCCTACTTTCGTTTTCTCTTTACATATGGATGCTAACAGATTGATCATTCAAACTTGACTACATGCATCATTAATGTGCTTAATGGCAACGCTTTCCTCCTCTTTGCTCCTCCTGTTCCTTTGTTTCATTCACGATCATATTTCTTTTGCATCCTCAGAGTCTGTTTTTCCCAAAGAAGCTCTTCCCACGAAATCTGGCTATCTTCCGGTAGATTCCTGGAGCAATTCTGCCATTTTCTACACTTTCTATGAAGCCCAGAACTCAACTTCACCTCTCTCCGAGACCCCACTTCTCATATGGCTTCAGGGTGGTCCTGGTTGTTCTTCCATGATCGGCAACTTCTTTGAACTCGGTCCTTACCGTATTGTCGAGCCTCAGAAACCAAACATGTCCCACCTTCTTCTCCAACGCAATTCAGGTTCATGGAACCGTATTTTTGGACTAGTTTTTCTTGATAATCCAATAGGAGTTGGGTTTAGTGTTGCCTCAAACCCTGAAGTCATACCCAGAGATCAACACTCTGTTGCTAAACATCTCTTTGCAGCAATTACAGGGTTTATTGATTCAGACCAAAATTTCAAGAATCGTCCACTTTACATCACAGGGGAGAGTTATGCAGGAAAGTATGTTCCTGCGATTGGGTTCTACATTCTGATGAAGAACAAGGTGCTGTCAGTGTCAAAGCAAGTGAATCTGAAAGGTGTTGCCATAGGTAACGGGTTGACGGATCCAGTGACCCAAGTTAAAGTTCATGCTGACAACCTTTACTATTCTGGTTTTATTAATGAAAAACAAAAGCTTGAATTGGAGGCAGCTCAATGGAAGGTTGTTAAGTTGATTGAAATGGGATTGTGGAGTGAGGCAACAGATGCAAGACGCGAGGTCCTGCATAAAATAGAAACCATGACAGGGTTGGCCACTTTGTTTGACTACACAAGGATGGTGCCATACGGAACAGATTTTGTTACAAAATTTTTACAGTCAGAGAAAGTAAAGAGGGCAATAGGAGCTAATGCATCGATAGACTTTGAGACCTGCAGTGATGCGGTTGGGGCTGCGTTGAGTGCAGATGTTATGAAGAGTGTCAAGTACATGGTTGAATTCTTAGTGAAGGAGACTAAGGTTTTGTTATATCAAGGACATCTTGATCTTCAGGACGGTGTGGTTTCTACCGAAGCTTGGGTTAGAACGATGAGATGGGAAGGAATCGTGAAGTTTCTATCGGCTGACAGAAAGATATGGAAAGTGAATGGAGTGCTTGCTGGGTATGTACAGAAATGGCGTAGTTTGAGCCATGCCATTGTGTTAGGGGCAGGACATCTTGTTCCTACTGACCAGTCTCTGCATTCTCAGGCAATGATAGAGGATTGGGTGTTGGAGAAAGGGATGTTTGCGAATAAGGAAGAGGGAGATACTGCTAGACTTTAATCAACATGCTAGATTCATTTGTAGCATCATCCATCCCTGTTAGCCCATGTTGTGCTCAAGTCTTTTGAATTCATAACACCACTTTCTTATGTGAAGGCATCGAGTTCTCAATCCACCAGCCATTACCAACTTATATGTTCAACTTGTGCTCCTGATCTCTCCACAGTAGCTAATTCGGCAGATTGAATATTGTAATTCCTAACAGTACACATTTTCCATCAATTACTTGTTATTAATAAATATCACTTGGGATTGTCGAAGACAAAAATCAAATCTTAATCGATGACCGACGAGTTCAAAAGTTTAATCATGTCATGTCCCCAAAGCCCTGGTAGTTGCTGCAACAAATCTTGGATTGAAAGTGGAAGGAATTGTAGGCGTCATAGCGAGCCAAGTGCCACTAGAAGAGATTAGCACCAGCTTTCTGTGATGCCAATTTTGTTATCAGATCCTCCGGTGAGGCATCCACCTAATATAAAATTTCAAATGAAGAAAATATTAACTAGGCAGAACGTGCCTCCAGAGGACCTCCCATTTCTGCAACGGAGAGACTAAAATCAAGGACTCAAACAAAAACCCTCGAGTTTGCAATTAATAAGCTAAAATCAAATGACAAAAAATAGGAGCATATAAATCATGCGATGGTTTTAAAACAAAGGAAAAGCAATTCCATCATATTAACACGTTAAATGTTCGACCAACCGCCTCAGATTAGCATTTTGGCACATTCCTCGCAGCGACAAACAACCCACTTAAGAATCTCCTAAGTGGTGCGCAAAAAAGGTGTTGCCGTCGCTCATGCCTGAATATTTGTCTTCATCGGCGACAGAAAACTATCACAAAATCAAATTAACAAAACTTATAAACATTACATTGAACAACAAAGTGGGTGATATGGAAACCAACGAATGGGTTTGTAAAGGCGTTTGGAGGCGGGTTCGAGAGGAGGGAATCGATGGGCAAAGAGAGATGAAACCTTTGAGCAAGAAATCATTTTCACCCAAAAGAAAAGCAAGAACCCGTACTATGATGCCCTTGAAATTAATGTAAAGGGCATGAAAAGTAGGGTAACCAGTAGAGAACCTACCGGCTTTCAACAGAGCAACAGAAAACTGCTCTCCCCTATTCGAATCAGCCCTTAATTTCTCATTCTCAAGAAGAAACATAGGCTTTAAAGGGGATAACCCTAGAGCTGGAGAACTGTAAAACGACGACGTTTATGGTACTCAAACTGAAATGAATTTTTTAAATAAAAATTGTAAATGATTTATCAATTAATAAGTAAAATGTCAGAATTAATGCCTGACCTTTTTTTTTTTCAAAATATTTTATAAAATTGCAACTTCTCGGTCTTCATGCTTCAGACAGTTCTTGTGGCATTTTCTAGTGAACACGAGCACTCCTTTCTTAGGTTCTCTTCTCTATAAACCCAAGAGCATCAAACTTCTCTTAAAGGAGGTAACTTTTACTCAAACCCAAGTTTTTATTAATTTTGAACCATTTGAGAGCACTTCAATTTTTGTGGAATTAGCTAGAATTTGGCAGGTATTTTTCAGGTATGTCATCTGGGCGCAGTTAAGATTTTCTAAATGGCGTTTACATTATCGGTTATGCAATCATGTGGCCTTGTACGTATTGTACTTCGCTGTATTTCTTCTTCTTCTTGTTTTAAACATTTTGCTTTTTGCTTTTGGTTTTGTTTGTCAACTGCGTCTCATAACTGCTAGCACCTAGTTCTGGAATCGCTTACTTTTCGTTATTGGTGTCAGCTTATAAAAATCTATTTAAGTCTCACTTTTTTCCCCTCATCTATTTTATATAGTTGCTTGCTTTGCTGAATGTTGTCTGTTGATTTATGTATTTTCTGTCCTAGTGATATTACTGAGCATGGCAGTAGTCTTAATTGCGAAAATCTCCATTGCAGTGTTGTCGGAGGAAGCAATTGAAATGTATAATTGTCTTTAATGCTAAAAGGGGATATCACAGCACGTTGCTAAGAAAAATGAGGTGCTGAGGGCAATCGTGGTCTTATTTTCTTAGGCTCCTTTGGCAGTGTTTATATCTCGTGAAACGAACTTCTTGATTGCAGGTTTAATAATGCGATTGTGAAGGTCTCAAATTTCTCTTATCGATCAAAGCATAATTTTGTGAACAAGTTTTTGGATGAAGTAGAAAAATATGGCACGACTAGCAGCCTTGATCAGTCAAAGTTTCTTAAAAAGGTACGTGTGTGTGAATATCAAGTTTGTTTGAGTGCCCTTCCATGTTGTGTGAGCAAAACCAAGGCATTACTTGTTAGTTTATCTTAGTCCTTTTGTTTTGTCTACACTTTATGGCTTTGAGGAACTCACCTCCAAGTTAATACTGCATGGACAATAGTATTGTGAAGAAGGTAGCTGGTGTATAGAATAGGTTAAATGTTGTTGATCTCACAGCAAATGATTCCAACATTTTGTTACATTGAAATATTTGATTCACATGCATATTATTCTACTCCTTTTCCGTTTTATTCCTCTACTATTGGGTTCTCACTAGCATTTTATCTTTCAAGAAAGGCCTTAGCTACTATTTCTTATATTTTTCAAGGCTGTACTTTGTTTGAGTATGCTCCTAACTTGCAATTTGATTTCTTCTAGGTATCAGTATTAATGGGTTATGACGGTTTTCAACATTTCCTTGAGAATGAGAAAGACGTGAAGCAGTGTGGCATCAGTTTAAAAGATGGTGCAGATAATGTTGATCTCTCTTTGGCATGTAAAAGGTTTCCCTCTATTATATTGGGCAGTTCACCTCCTGTTGAACTCTACAATGACTCAACACAATCCTCAAAAATGAAGAGCTCTTCTGCAGCCCGAGATTATAAAGGATTCATTCCTAATGCATTACATTTAGAATTGGTTGGTCCACCTATTCCTTGTGAATTGTGGACTGGAGACACCCTTTCAAATGCAAACTCCTCCGTGTCAGAACTAAGAAAGGAAAATACAGAAATAATTAGTGAATCAATTGAAAAAAGTGATCATGCTTCAAAAGAATCAAATGAAGATAATATATGTGTTTCATATGCACATTCTAGGGACATGACTTGGGAAACTGAGGAAATGAATGAATCTTATGTTGAGGTTGAGCGAGGATTACAAGTAGGTGCCCCATCTCTTGATAGATCTATCAAATGCTTACCCGGATTAAGTCGAAGACAAAGCCAACAGCTAGAAAATTGTGGTTTTCACACGGTGGGTCTATTGGAGTTATCTGAGGTGATAAGTCTTTTTAAGTCCTTTAATTGAAAGATGGCATGGTTTCACATAGTACTTGTTGTCTCCATGCAGTTAAGAAAACTGCTGCACCATTTTCCTCGAACCTATGCTGATATGCAGAATGCACACCTTGGAGTTGAAGATGGGCAGTACTTGATTTCTGTTGGGAAAATATTATCTTCCAGGTAGTTATATGGTGTTTGTTGAAAACAATGATGTCTTTCTTGAATTATTGAATGTTAGACAATTTTGTAGGTTGAATAGTGTCTAATTCTATTAGTTTGCTTTGCTGTAATTTGTAGCTATGTTGTAATTTGTGCTTGTTTGGTGAGGCAAATGAAATAGGTTCACATGAGTAAGCTTGTGGACTTGGAAATTTGTAAAATTAACCATCATATGTAGGTGTTTTGGGAGGGGAGTGGATGAGGTTGGATGATATGACGAGGATTAATATGTCAAATTGAATTCCTAAGATAGCAGTTGATCAACACAAGAATATGCTTAACTATTATTGGTAGATTACCTACGATTATTAATTTTTTTTCCCACTGTACAAACTTTTCTCTCTTTGGTTTCTCAGTTCTTCCTTATATTCAGCCATTAAATATTTGTCATCCATGCCACTTATTAGGAGTGTACATATAAGGAAAATTATATGTGAGCAATGGTTTATATTTTGACAATGATATAATTCATTTCCATCCTCAGGGGAGTAAGAGCTGGCTTCTCATTTGCATTTGTTGAGGTGGTTGTTGGTTGTGATATTGAGGATAATGAATGTCAATACACTAGTGATGATAAGGTTAATAGCAGAGAAAAGAGATTCATTTATCTGCATCTTAAGAAATTTTTCCGTGGCACTCGGTTTACCAACCAGCCTTTTCTTAAATGTCTTGAAGGGAAGCATAAACTAGGAGAGCTAGTGTGTGTTAGTGGTAAGGTAAGTTGGCTTCTGCATTTTGTATTTCTTTCTTGGAATTCAATTAGAGGTGTTTTGATTATCATCATATATTTTTTGGATATTAATAAAGCCCATTTATGTCATATACTATTATTTCAATTTCATTCTTCGTTGATTGGGCCTAATTGTTGATATTATGGTGTGCGAAAATATAGGAGTATATAAACTTTTCTGGGGGAATTAAAAACTTGATGCAAAATCATATTTCAATTTAATAATTAGGTTTTCTTATTTAATTCCTGCTCATAAAGCTTTCCTATTTAAGTCATATTTCTTTTTCAATAAGATGTTACTTTTATTCCTATTATGAATAGGAATCCTTGGACTTGTTTCTCCCATTTTGGGTAGGGTTTCTATTAAGACTACTATAAACTTTTGTAATTCCAATTTTTTTCAAAAAGGTTTTGTTGTAAAACCCTAATTATTTCAGCCATAATTACCCAATTCTAGCCTACTTTACTAAAAACAAGCTACCCTGGCCTGCTTTACTATATCAAGTGGTTTCATAGCGAAAGAGCCTATTCACTTTAGAGGATTTTAGCTTCAAAACCATGTTAGAATTTGACAAAGGTTAAGGTAATGGAGATGGTAGAGATGTGAGGCATGATTGCAAACTTGATGTTGGGTATACAAGTCATAACATGAAAGAGCCTAGTGGAACCTCGTAAGGAGAATCCAACAGCTTTACTATCTCAAGTGGTATGAGAGCAAAACAACCTATTTACTTGGAGGTTTTTAGCCTCAAAACCATGTTAGATTGTGGCAAAATTTGAGGCTAATCTAATTTGAGATAGTTAGATTGTGGCAAAGCGAAGATGTGGCCCATGATTGTAGACTTGAGCGGTTTTTTTTTCCCGAAAATTAATATATTTTGTTATAAGAAAATATATACAATCTAGAGGACAAAACTAGTAGAATCCATAGAATCTAGATTATAGAGATTTATGGTTCCTAGTAATCGTCTACATCTTGAGATCGAGGGAAATTGCGAGACCACTTAGTCTAGTATTACTCCAATCCCCATCTGCTCTTAATTTTACTTGTCAAATTTGCGGCTATTCCTTTGGTTAACATGGCCAATCTGTAATGTAGGAAGATGTCCTGAAAAACCATCTCACTGCTTCTACTCACTTGTTTAAAAACTCTACAATTGTGCTATTTTCATATGTAGTACACCAAGGCTGCCCAACTTACCCTGATAGCTTTGAGATCTGCAGCATTATGCACTCTAATTTTCCCCAGCCAAGCAATGGTTTCACTCCAAGAATTTGTTGGTCAGGCCACGTTGAGTATGTTTTGCAACCGATCCTAGACTTATCTAGTATATCTGCATCTAATCATGAGGTGCTCCAAACTTTCCAATTCCGCATTACATAACTCATAATTCAGATTGCTAATGGAGAACCTGATCTTATCCTTAGTAAGCAATCCTCCATTGATTCCCATCCTTAAGATGAATGAGTAGGCTAGTTTAGGATCACTATCCCATACTGATGATGCCCACTCCTGCCTTGTGCTCTGTGTAGCCTATAACAATGTTTTACAGGCTTTTGTGTTGAGCTTCCTTGAGTTATCTGCTAGCCACTGAATTTCATCCTGCTCTTCTTCTTGACTTCGAGGCAACTCTTTCGTGATGAGATTGGCACTCTTATCATTGTGGAAAGGCCATATCCACTGATTATTTCGAATAAGCATACTTACTTTGGAAGTTAGATTCACCACCAATTTCAAGCCCTGTACCTCCTCCACCTTATATAGAGGACCTTTACAGTGCCAATTATCATACCAAAAAGACATGCTTTCTCCATTTCCAATCCTATGAAACACCTGGCTTTGCATCCATTGTCTGGTTTCTAGAATTTCTTTGAGAGTACTTGACATATTCTGTCTTGACTGAAGGATCCAGATACTCTTGTGCTTAATGAATACATTGTGTATCCATTTCACCCATAAATCCTCCTTTTTTTAACATAACCACCACAAATTCTGCACCCTACTCACCTTATGGTTCATCCTTACAGAATAGATGCCCAATTCCCCATGTTGTTTAGGTCTACAAATTTTGTCCCAAGTGATCTTCGCTTTGCTTCTGCTTTGGTTTGAGCCATTCCACAAGAAATCCCTAAGCCTCCTATCGATTTCCTTAAGGATACTTTTGGGAATGGATAAATGGTTGATCCAATAAGTGGTAAAATTGCTCAGTATTGTTTGAATTAGCTTTAGCCTTCCTCCATAACTAAGGAACCAATTGCTCCATTGATTGATTATGCCATGAATTAAATCCAATAGATGTTTACACTCCCCAGCATTGATTTTTCTTTGAGAAATTGGTACCCTCAGGTACTTGAAGGGTAGTTGCCCTTGCGTTAATCTCATCTCGATAGCTGTAGATGCTACCTCTGTACTTGAGTTGCAAGATAAATAGTAATAGCTCTTCAGAGGGTTGCATCTTAAACCTGAAATCTCTTGGAATTCCTTCATTGCTTGCATGAGTATGTCGATTGATTTTTTCTCAGCCTTGCAGAACAATAAGAGGTCATCTGCAAATGCTAGCTGTGTGAGCTTCAAACCTTTACATTTGCCATGGAACTGAAACTATGGATGCCTCCGTATGGAATTCCCAAGAAGAGTTGACAAAACCTCCATACATGAGACAAACAGGTAAAGGGATAATGGGTCCCCTTGCCTCAAGCCCCTCCTTGCTTTAATCAGGTTTGTAGGTTCCCCATCCACCAACATAGCCATAGAAGCAGTAGTTACATATTCCTCAACCCATTTTCTAAACAGAGGAGGATAGCCGACTGCCTCCAATATAGTAAAAAGAAAGTTCCAGTTGATCTAGTCATAGGCCTTTGCAAGGTCCATCTTTATAGTGCAATTCGTTATTCTCCGCTTAGAGTGATAGCCCTCTAACAGCTTTTGTCATAGTAGGATATTTGTTCCCACTGATCTCCCCTTAATAAAAGCATTATGTTCTGGGCTAATTATCTTCCCCAGGCTCGTTCTCAGCCTATTAGCTAGGATCTTCGTGATGGTTTTATAAAGAAAGTTACAGCAAGCTATGGGCCTGAATTGTTCCATCTTCCTTGCATTACTCTATTTGGGAATAAGGCAGATATACGTTTTGTTCCATTCCTTGAGGATTGTTCCTCTCTTATAGAACTCATCTACTGCTGCGACCACTTCTTCTCCTACAATATTCCAATGTTTTTGAAAGAATCTCCCATTATAACCATCCTGTCCTGGGGCTTTGTTGGGGTTCATTGAAAAAATAACATTCTTGATTTCCTCCCTTGTTATTTCTCTTACCAACGTCACCTTGTCATCTTCATCAAGTTGTTTAAGCCCTGCTAGCACCTCTGCGGGTATATTTCTTACTGGCGTTTCAGTCCCAAATTGCCGAGTAAAGTACTCTAAGGCAACCCTCTTCTTACTTTCAATATCCTCATGAATCTGCCCTGTATCATCTTCCAGCAATCGGATAGAATTCTTATTCCTCTTAGCTGAAATTGAGCTCACAAAATACTTTATATCTCTCACCCTCCTTCATCCAGAGCATCCGAGATTTCTGCCTTAATAGAGAATTGGTACTATTCAACAGTAGATTATATTTTCCCACCAGTGCAGTTTCCCGTGTTCTTACTTGCAACTCTTCTGGTCTAACCAATATTCTCTTCTGACATTGCTTTAGCTCTTCCAGAGCTTCAGTTAGAGCTTTCAAGTCTGGTTGGATTGTTTGCTTGCTGAGCAATTTCAGTCGATTGTGTAAGGCTTTGAGTCTCATGGTGATCTGATATCCTTTTGATCCAGTTATGGCCCCCTGCATCTCCTCGATGAGTATGTTTCTGAAATCAGGATTGTCCATATAGTGATTGAAGATCGTAAATGGGGTCTTCCTCCTCCTCTCGCCTGTTTGCAGCTCTACTACTATTAGATTGTGATCCGATATAGTGAGATCCTCAAACAAAGCGCTACTTGTAGGGTAGGTCTCTATCCATTTGTCATTTACCATACATCGGTCCAATTTTTTTAGCAAAAACCAATCTCCTGATTGCTTATTGGTCCAAGTATAAACATTACCATACCATTTCAGATCAACCAACCCCATTCTCTCCACCACCTCTAGAAGTTCTCTGTAGTCAACTTGGTTTCAACGTCTCCCACTCCTTGCTTCTTCGGATTTGAGAATACAATTATAGTCACCTAACACCATCCATGGCGACCTCGTGAGATGGCTAGTGTTCTCCACCTCTTGCTAAGCTTGTAGTCTTTGGAACTTATGATTGGTTGCATACAACACTGTAATGGCAATCTTAGTCCCAGTAGCTTTAAGCAAGACATCACAATGTATCAACTGATCTATTTCAATAAGCTGCACTACATCCATTGTCTCAGGATTGAAGCCTATGACCACTCTTCCATTGAAATGGTGAGCATGATTGCTCAGAACCCTCCATCCTCTGTCCAGGAACCATAAACTCTTCTCCAATTGCCCCCTCTTTATTTTGGTTTCCAATAAACCAACAAAATCTAACTTGCTGTTCTTGATAAACTCTTGAACCGCAAGTTGTTTATTCAGGCTGTTAAGGCCTCTAATATTCCATACTGCAACCTTAATCATTTTTTCTTTTTACCGACCCTTCTTCTCTTATACTTCCTTTGCAACCCCAAGGTTATACTTATTGGGTCACTTTTGGTACTAGAAGTTTCCCCCTTTTTCCATTATTGGGTCACTTTTGGTACCAGAAGTTTCCCCCTTTTCCATCACCAGTGTCGATAGTTCCCTCTATTCGTCCTGTTTCATTGACTGGTAGATCATTCAGTGCCAAACTCATCTCCAGCTGCCCATCCCTGGGACCTTGAGTATTCCCCACTAATGGTACTCCACTTGCTAACATATGATGCTCCTCCTTTTTCTTTTCCATTGGTCCATTTGCAATCTCATGATTCTCCTTCGAAGACAGGTTGTGCGAAACTTTTACTTCCAGAGATAGCCCTCCATTAGCTCAGAAATCCTTCTCTTGGTTTGGGCTTGCCTCGTTCATCTGTTGTCCCACCTGCTGTTCTTTCCTTTTCCAAACCTTCTTCTCTTCCTTCATCTTCAGTTTCCACATGTATGTTACTCTGATTGTATTCTCTACAAGATCTCCATTCTCATCTAGCTTCATGATTCTCAGGGTATCCGGTAACTTCCTCGATATATCTACATCAATACAAACTCTAGCAAATCCAATCCGCTTCAATAAAGTCGTATTCTCATCGAGTCCTAAAGGTTTGCCTATCTTGCTCGCAATGTAACTCATCCCTTCCGCGGACCAATACTCCAAAGGAACCTTGTGAATATTTACCCATATCGGTAAGGAAGTAATCCTATTCCTATCCATGGTAACTCCAGGCTGCCACTTCTTAATCAGTATTGGATGTCCCATTATGTGCCAAGGCCTAGCTTCCAGCACTTTCTGTGCATTCTCTTCGGTATTGAATTGGAAGACAAATAATTCATCTTCATTTACCATCCTATTCACCAATCCCTTACGCCTCCATATAGCATTAGCCCACTTGTTAACAACCGGAAAAGCTAATCGCTTCTCCAGAAAAAATCCCACAAGAGCAGTTCGCCACTTTTGAGCCCCTTGCTGTAACACCTCAATTGGTGCTTGGATTGGTTTGTCCCCATCAGTCTCGACAAATCGAAGTCTCCCTAGATTTTCAGAATCTCCAAACTCCATTCCCTACTGATTCTTAACTGGAACTTTCCCTAAAGGTGGGAAATCCGCATTAGTAAGGAGTGGAGGGTCCAAAGTAGCTGAGTTATTAGAAAGGTTGGTAGAGTGAGTGGCCACAACCATAATATAAGGACAGTCGACAAGTGGGGAGGTGGTGTTGAGGATGGTCGAAAAAAAGCAGGGATGAGTGGAATGTACTGACGAGGCAAAAATAGGGGGGAGGGAAGAAGGAATAAGGTGGAAGTCAGAGATGGGATTGTCGGATAAGGAGGCTGACGGAAAAGAAGCAGAACAAGAGGAAGCAACAGAGCTGACGGAAAGGAATAAGGTGGAAGTCAGAGATGGGACTGTATGATAAGAAGGTTGTCAAAAAACAAGAAGCAGCAAAGTTGATGGAAAGAAGCAACGGAAGTTCATGACAAGCTGTGGGTCGAAGTTGATGGTTCAGTTGGAGAGGAGAATTAGGGGTCAAAGAAGTCGGGAGTGGGGTAGCATGAAAGATGTTCAAAGAAGGAGGGTGTCGGCAAAGGAGAGGGAGCTGTAGCGAGAAAGAGGAGCACAGCGAAGAAGACAAATGGAGTGTAGAGGTGTAGCTAGGAAGACTATAAGGGAAATAAAGTGGTGGGTCGGAAGTTTAGTAGGAGGATGGTTAACGGAAGCTCTCAACGGTAGACTCTCATCAGTGGTTTCTCTCTCATCAGTGGTTTCTCTCTCATCAGTGGTTTCCCTCTCATATAAACTTATGTAAACTTTTTAAGTGGACTTGAGCGGGTTTTACAAGCCTTAAAACATAACATGTCAGTGGAAGCCTACATGGAAAATTCGGAAGATGTTCATGAGTGCCTTGCAATATCCAAAAATTTTGGGTTGAAAATGTATTGAAGGATGAAAGCCCTTTTCATCAAACTAGATTCATTGATCAAATGATATGAGGTGGAATAGAAAGTCATTACGCCCCTCCTTTAACTTAAACGTTGGGAAGGTCAAGATGAAGTAGATTTTTATGGTAAATTTGGTACAAAAGATTATTTAGATTGGGAGGCTAGTTTTTAAAATTTTATTTAGAGTGAAAACCTATGGTAGAACATCAAAAATTGGTGTTCATGAAGGTTAAATTAAAGGGTACATGGTCAAAGAGAGTTGAAAGCAACGTCCTCATGACAAGCCTAAAGTCAAAACTTGGGAACATATGAATGTAGTTAGAAGGTAGTTTTTAATGGTTGAAATTATGTCTCACAATATGGTGCTAGAACTAGGCATGACAGCTAGCCAGGATGACGTTGTTTTGTTAAAACTTAACAAAATGACGTCTTTTTGTCAGTTAGTTATTTAACCATTGAAACAAAATGATTTTATTACCAATTCCACCCTCCTGAGTTCGGCGTGAAGCTTGATCAATTTGGGTTTGGCCTGTTGATTTTGGGTCGAGCTGGGCTAAAATTGTCATCTCTAGCTAGAACATCCTTTCTTGGGAGTGATGAAAAGGCAATTCAAAAATCGAACATACTTATTGAATGAATCGAAGAAATTGTTGAAGTGTCATCATAGCAAATGAAATTAGCAATCTTAATCATTCAATCAATGTAGAAAGGAGTGATAAAGGTAGGCGTATATTGCCTTATAGGAGACAAAATAATTAAAGTGCCATCATAACAAATAAAATTAACAACCTTAATCACTCAATCGATGTAGACAGGATTGATAAATGCAAGAGTATAGTGCCTTATAGGAGACAAAATATTCTTCAATAACTTAAGAAGGAAGTCTTTCACATGTTTAATATTTCACTTATGAGGAGGACTATGCAATCGAACTTAGCGAAGAATTAAAAATAGTTTAGATGAAGAGGTAGAGGATATTGAAGCTTATGTGATAGGAGAGTCTTTGATAGTATGAACAATGATGACTTTGATGACTAACGAGGAGATAGATGGGTCTCATATTGGAAAATATTTATTGTGGATTGAGAAAGATCAATTATAGAGAGATGAAGACAATGTGAACTTTGCATTAACTAAACATATTTTTGCAAACTTGAATATCGAATAGAGATTCATGACCCTTTTATAACATCCTGGGAAGATAAATTCCAAAACTTTGCAAATGGGAATATTACTCCTGATATTACCTATCCATATATGGTTAATTTTGTTGTCCAAACGTGTACCACAATCCACAATCCATACTTTGATCTCTCTTGTATTTCTTAGGAATTTGACATTATAGGTGCTATAGTGCATATGAAGTTGGAGACCATGTTGGTGTTTGTCCTAAGACTTGGGATGAAACTATTGAAGAAAATAGGGGAATTGTTCGATTCATCCTTTAAATTTAATATTCTTTCTTTGTACTAACAATGGAAATGAATAAGGACAAGATGAATATAAGGAGGATGACTTTACTGTGATTGATGTTGAGGAAGAAGAAGAAACAAGACGAAGAAGAAGAGAGGGTGGACAATGATGAGGAAAGGCATATGAATAAGAAGAAAAAGAAGAAGATAGATTTTGAGGATGAAGATGATTATGAGATCCTTTGAGACAATGATGCCTTCTACCATTGACCAAGGGATAGCAAAACATTAATGCATTTGAAAACAACTAAAAGGGATTTTGACAAAAATTGTATCTAAATTTGTCTTGTTATGTGGATGTAATCATTTGTTTAGTGACAATGCAGGAGATTTTGTAAGTGATGATATATGGTTTCTTGTTGTGCCATTGGTACGAATAATGAAGACCTACAACCTTATGCAACAGTTGAAGCTAGGGAGTAGCTTGCTGCGCACAAGATAATGGTTAAGCTCAGTGCTTGTCTCTAGGAAAATAAAACAATCTTTTGGCCCGATGTTCTATATGTAATCCAAAGGAAATCTATAGCATCATACATGAGAAGGTTCCTACTATATCAACTTCAACCATTTTAATCCTTTTTTAGTCTATGGTGAGATTTTAATACACCCTTAGCCCGCTAATCCATAATTGCAAAAAACAAAAGTGACCGTATTCAACAAGCATAACAGTTGCGTTGATGTTGAGATACATCAAGAAGCTGCATGGTGTTTTTCATCAAGTAGGAAGGTGCAGCTCTAATGGACATACCAGCTGAAATGCTTAAAATCTTTTGAGTGTCAGTTTGCACTGATTAAAAGGGCTGACAGAATGGAGATTCATACTATTGACCAAAGTGCTGTGACGTCAATAATGCAACAACAGATGTTCAATGCATTGGTTGTTATTGACCAACTCCCTACAAAAGGAAGGCCTCCACCCATTGCACTTATTTCCAAACTTGGTCTAGTGAAGTTTTCTGATATAAATGGCAATATGGACGAAGTTTCAACTGATCAACCGTGATCACAAGCAAATGGTAGTTTGAATAATACATATTCTTGGCTTGGAAAACTCTCAATTTAAGCATTGGATTGCAAGGGAAGAACTGAAATGAGCAAATCCCATTATATACGAGGAATGTGTTAAAATCTATTGTTAGAGACAAATTCTTTTCAAACTCGAAAGATTGATGCAGGGGCATGTTTCAATTAATAATCATGTGTCCTTATTTAATAGAAGATTGATGCAGGGGCATGTTTCAATTAATAATCATGTGTCCTTATTTAATAGTCTTCATAAAATTTTCCTATTTAGGTTAGATTTCCTTTTCAATAAGATATTGTTTATTTTTCCGTATTATTAATAGGTATTCGTCTATGACTTCTATTTCCTATTTCGGATGGTTTGTTAGAGAAGCACATTCCAATTGCTGTTAAAGAAGGTTTTTGTTGCAAACCTTAATAGTTCTAGCCATTATTACCCAGTTCTGGCTTTGTTGAAAACTAGTTGTCCTAACACACATACCTACATGATAATTATTGAATTTATCCCTAGGAACTAGGATTCCCAATTTCTCACATTAGGGAACTTGTTTTTAACTTTCTTAAACTTATTTTCCAAGTTCTAGATAAATTATGAGAAGTGGAACACCAAATTCTAGAGGAGCTTAACTGAAGTCATTGTTGAAGTAAAGATAATCTACCCTCTCTTCCAATTATGGGAATACAGAAATTATGGTTCAGAAAACTAGGTACTCTATGCTCTTTCCTGCAAAGATGTGAACTAGAAAATAAATAATTCTCAATTTATTCGACGCAGTTATATTAGATATACACAATAAAACGATTATAAAAAATCGATTGGGATTGGGATTGATAATGCGAACATGATGTCTGAACTTTTCCATTCATAATACATGTGAGGATAACAGTATCCAAGATCTATGTACTGTAACAACTTGGTTGGTATTATAATTATCGAAGATGATTGTGGGTTTAAATTTTACGGGGATTTTCATCATTATTACATCTCAAATTTGTTTGAAAGAGAAGGTGTTGTGCCACTTAGCATAAGTTAGTCCAAAATGAATTTCATGTATGTCTGGTGAACATTTAGGTTTTTAAAGTTATGTCAACTTAGTAAATCTGCATTGGTTAGGTGTGATACTTAGCAGGCAAAATTTTTACTCTATCTACCTTCTGGTTTGTATCTAGGCAATCATAGGCATTTCAAATGCTTAAGGACATGTTTTCATTTTCTAGTTTCTTGGGGTTGTTAAACGGCAAAAGGAGATGAATTGCTTAGTCTTTAGTTTTGAGTAAGAGAAGAGATTAGATAACATGGAGCTGGTTCTAAAATGACAGTCCAACTTTCTTGGTTTGATGCATGCTTTCAGTTGTATTGGAGCTTTTAGTGGAGAATCCTAATCCTTTTCTTCTTTGGTTTCTATTATATTTTATCATTTGTTTACTATATATATATATATATATATATATATATACCCCACTTTGTTGAAAAGTGGTCTAGTGTTTAGAAGCTTATAGCTTCTCCTGTGCCATCCAACAACAATTTCTTTGCACTACAATCTTTATACTGTTAATTGTTCTACAATTACTTGTACTATGTGTCGTGTTTAAGGTGGAGAACATTTCATAAACAACTTATCATTCTATTTAATATATTTACTTTGACTAAAACTAATAAGGTTCCTTGGGCTATTCATGGTTTTATTAAGATTTGTTACAGATTAGATAGAATCAAATCATCGATTTTGATATGATTATATTAGTAAAGATATTATTATACTTGATTATAAGAGAGAATTTGTAAGTTAGTTTCTCCTAAACCACTATAAATATGTACTGATACCTTCTATAATGTATCAGATATAAAACTATTTTCCTTCGTAACATGGTATCAGAGCCATATGGGTTCATTTGAGGGTTAGTCTATTATGCCTAAGCATAATCTCTAGGTGTCACCTTTAGCTTCAAGTTCTACCCAGAGAGTAGAACATTCGACACTCCTTTTGGTTTACTCATCAGAGTGAGTATTTAGCTTCACTGCTCATGCCATTTCGATCGCCACCCCCTGACCTAATTCCTCCCTAAAGATCATACGTAGGAATCCTACGCGAGGATCTCACGCCCCACCTGTCTCATCTATTGTCTTTCTCACGTGCTGGTGTGTGGCAACACCTAAAATGGAGTTTGACCTCACTTGCTACCCCTCCAGTGTCGTCTCTCTTGTGTGACATTTTTGATTTATTGGGTGTCTTCAGATCTTCAATGGGTGTGACCATGTATTTTCTTGGGTGTTTCTCACTACTGGTGTTGCGTGACCAGTTGGTGAATGTTCTTTCAGCTGCTGTGCTTGTTGTTCTTGGAGTGTCTTCTTGGCTATTTTTTTGGTTGCTCGTTGCTCTCATTTTTAGTGTGGGTCATCTATTTTGATGCAAGCCATTGCTTTAATAACTTTGAAGGATCCACTCTACTAAACACCTTTTTGTTTTTGAAATATTTTTGTGGTTTGGCGTTTGACCTAGTTAATTTAGTTTGGTTATTTCAAATTTGTTTAACTTTATTAGTTCAAGGGCTGAGGAACTAACAATTTTAATTTTGATAGATATTGTTCCTGTGATGTCTATAATCACAAAACATAAATTAATAGGTCCTAATTACTTAGATTGGTGTAAGACAATTTGAATTTTTTTTAAGGTGCATTTCTAAAGACCATCACGTTATTGACGAAGCTCCATCAGACTACACCATATTTTTTGGAAATATTTTTGTGATTTGAAATACGACCCATTTAATTTACTTTGGTTATTTCAAATTTGTTTCAACTTTATTGATTCAGTGGTTGAGGAACTAAAAAGTTGTGACAGATGTCCTTGTGATGTCTAAAATCTTAGAACATAAATTAATAGGTCCTAATTACTTTGATTGGTATAAGACGGTTCGAATTTATTTAAGGTGCATTTCTAAAGAACATCACTTTATTGACGATCCTCCATCATAACACACTCAAAAGGAATGGTCACGAGATGATGCTTGACTATTTTTACAAATCCGAAATGCTATTGATAGTGAGGTTGTTGCTCTAGTTAAATATTGTATGCAATGTTGCGAATACCGTACCGGACTCGGTACCGGATTGGATTCTGGTACGGTACTGTACCGGTACCGGTTAATACCAGATACCGTTTCGGGAAATTTTTTAAATTTATTAAATAGTCCTTGAATTGTTTTAAAAATTTCAAAATAGTCCATTGTCATATTATACAGTTGTACTCTGTCTCCAAAAATCATAATAATAAATAATAATCTCAATTTAATTTAATT
>JANQAP020000504.1:3829513-3854452 GCA_026874005.2 Erythroxylum coriaceum
AAACAAAAATTAAAAATTCACAATAATTATAAAAGTTGAAATAAATAAAATAACTAATTAAAAAACTTTGAAAAAAAGGGGGGAAAGAGAGGTAGGAGGGAGGGAGGGAGATTTTAAAAAATTTTGAAATTTTTGCAAAAAAGTCCCCCAATTTTTTAAAATTTCCGGTACCGGCCGGTATTTGACCGGTATTTTGAATACTGCCGGTACCGACCAATACAGCCGGTACCGACCGGTACCGACCGGTATTTACATCCGGTACCATAACTTATATATCGGTACCGGTTTTGGTCTGGTACCGGACAGTACGTACCGGTATTCATAACAATGATTGTATGTTAAAGGAATTGATGAATTATTTGGAATTTTTATATTTAGAAAAAGGAAATATTTCATGTATTTATGAGGTTTGTAAGGGCTTTTCCCAAACTGAACAACAAGATCAATCACTTCAAGCATATTTTATGAATTTCCAAAAAAAATTAAGAACTAAATGCCTTGTTCCCTTTTAGTGTTAAAGTTCAATAAGCTTAACGGGAACAAATGGTAGTAATGAGTTTTTTGGTTGGTCTTAATTCTCAATTTGAAGTTGCCAAATCTCATATTCTTTCAAGCGCTAAAATTTCTTCCTTACATGAAGTTTTTACACAGATACTTCGCATTAATGTTAGTGCGCATGTTCCTTCCAACATTTAGACCTCTAGGGCTCTTGTAAGTTGAAATAATGGATTTGACATTGGAAAGTCACCCCATAAGAGGCACAAGAAATTGGGACCATAAGAATTAGGATGATGGAACAATGGTCTATCGATATTGTCCTGAGCCAAGCCCTACTAAAACGTACACGTAGGGAGATGATGAATAAAACTTAGAAATCTCATTATGCTCATATTTCAGCTACTATTACACCTGATATTGCAGCTATTAATACACCTAGCTCATTAGTGGAGAAGACAATTGCAGTGTTGGAAGATGAGTTTGCTAAGTTTACACAATACCAAGAAGCATTAAAAAGTTCATCTCATCCTATCACTATTATTGCCATTGCCAATTCAAATAACATACCTTTGTGTTTCCTTTCATCTTCATCACAAGGGGTTATTCATTTTGGTGCCTTAGATCATATCACAAGTAATTTTTTTCTACTTTCTAGAAACACCCTTCTCCTTCTCATGTTACTTTAGCTGATGGATCTACGTCTTTGTTATTAGATCTAGCACAATTAATCCCCCTCCATTGATGTCTTTATCGTCTGTCTTAAACCTACCAAGTTTCTCCTTTAATTTATTATCTGTGAGCAAACTCACTCGTGCCCTAAATTGTTAGATAGTATTCTTTCCTGATCATTGTCTTTTTTAGTATCTTTTGGCCAAGAAGATTACCAGTAAAGGAAGTGAATCAGGAGGTCTATATATTCTGGATACACATGTGCAAGACCCATTGCTTGTTCAAGTGTCGTAACACCCTTTGAAGCTCATTGTCGGTTAGGACATCCCTCTTCACCTCTATTAAAGAAGTTATATCCTCAATTTCATAATGTATCTTGCTTAGATTGTGAGTCTTGTCAATTTGCCAAACATCATCGTTTGCCTTCACTCTCTTGAGTTACGAAGAGAGCTAGCTTTCTATTTGAATTAGTACACTCTGATGTTTAGGGTCCATGTCCTGTTGTGTCTAAAACTGAGTTTCAATATTTTGTCACTTTTGTTGATGATTTCTCTTGTTGACTTTATTCAATGAAAACACGTTCTGAGTTATTTTAGCATTTCACTACCTTTTGTGCTGAGATCAAAACTCAATTTAATGTCTTTGTTAATACATTAAAAAGTGATAATGCCAAAGAATTTTTGTTCATATCATTCCAAACCTGCACAATGCATAATGGCATTCTTCATCAATCATCATGTTTTGACACACCATCTCAAAATGGTATCGTTAAAAGAAAAAATCAATATTTCCTTGAAACTGCCAGAGCACTCTTATTCCAATCACACATTCCTAAACCATTATGGGCCGATGCTATCTCCATAGCTTGTTTTTTGATTAATCTTTTGCCTTTATCAGTTCTTTGTGGTGAGACTCCTTATAATGTTCTTTTTCCTACTAAACCCTTATTTCCTATTCCACCATGAATTTTTGGTAGAACTTGTTTTGAGGGAGAATATTACAGATTAGATAGAATCAAATCATCAGTTCAGATATGATTATATTAGTTAGGATGATGTTATACTTTATAGGAGATAATTTGCAAGTTAGTTGCTCCTAAACCATTATAAAGACTAACCACTATAAATATGTACTGAGACCTTCTATAATGTATCAGATACAGAACTATTTTCCTTCATAACAAGATTCATTTTTCATAAATGTGGTTATGGTGCTTGTTGTGGTCTGATTTGTGTTTCTCTCTTGTCTGGTTTGCTTAGCTTCATATATTTGTTATCCATGTTTTCCAAGCAGTAGTTTCTCCCTTACTCTAGATATCCGTTTGCATAAAAGATAAAACAAAAGCTAGTTATTTGGGGTCTTTTAGGACTATTAAAAGTTACAATTCTAAACGCAATATATTATTCTATACTATAAATTGCTCCAAGATCACCCTCTGAACTAGAACAAATGTTGGTGATTGTATTTCCATTTTCATTTTTTATTGTGTATGAGACATGTAGATAATAAATTATTAAAGTAAAATTGACTCAAGTAGCTCCTGCCGTTTCCTTTATCAATTGAAGTAAAGTTTCATGCAAACTTTTGGAATCTTGATTTTATCCTATTATTGGTAGTCTCTATTTTTATTTATTTTGGGCAATTTTTGAATCTTGTGTTTGAGTATTATCCTTCAATGTAGGTTAAAGGTATGCCTACCAAAGATCACTATGAAATGAGGGAGTACAACATTGATGTTATAAAAGATACTGGAGATTCCTCTCTTCACATGGAAGGGCGGCCATATCCTATATATCCTTCTAAAGGGGGCTTAAATCCTGATCTTTTGAGGAGTATTATTGCAAGGTCTTTGCTTTATCCCTTCTCTATAAACTAAAAAGATGCACTATCTCACAAATTTCTTTTTAGGTTGATTTTTTGATTATGTTAGGAATTTGATTACTTGCTAAAAGAGTATGACTATGATTGTATAGTCTTATTATTATCATCAAGTTTGTTATGCTTTTGGGTTGGGAAATAATAATAATGGTAGGCTTTAAATCATATGTTTGAGCATAGCCTTTAGCAAAAAAGTAGGCTTTAAGCCGAGCCATTGAGCCATTAGTTTAATTGCAAATACCCACTTACATTTCATAGCCTTTTTTTTGGTAGGTAAATTTACTAAATTCCAAGTAGCATTAGCACCTAGAGCATTTATCTTCTCTATCATTATTGCTTACTATCCAGGATGAGACAAGGTCTCATGAACAATTTTGGGAAAAGAAACAATATCAAAAGAGGCAGCAAAAGAGCATGAAGAAGAAGACAAATGTTCATATGAAACAAAAGATGAAGTTGGGTAAATACATTGGCATTTACCCTTACGGAGAGCAATTAGAAGGTTAAGATTAGTATCTGTGGGTTTTGATCCCGATAAATGTATCAGGAACATCTCGTCGTCCAGAATAAACATGGCGAATAGGTGGAGGTGGTGGTGTTGCTGAAATAGAAACTGTAGAAGCAACATTTGGTGACTACTGGGTGATTTGATACACTAATAAATCATCATTCTCCCATTGACTATTAGAAGTGTTTGAAGATTGAGGAAATAAAGGAAGTTTTTTCATAAACGTAACATCAACATACACAAGATATTTATTAAGACAGGGACAACAACATCGATACCTTTTTTTGAAGATGAGAGTACCCCAGGAAGAGACATTTTACAGACCTGGGATCTAATTTGGTGATTTGAGGATGAATGTCACTGTCAAAACATGTGCTTCCAAATATACGAGGCTTAATGAGGAGCAAGGTTTTGGTTGGAAAGAGGATGTGATAAGGAATCTTATTATGAAGGACAAATGATGGCATACGGTTGATCAAGAAACAAGTTGAAATTGTTTCAGCCTAAAAACACTTGGGGACAATGTTTTGAACAAAAGGCAAATGATGTTTTATAAACTGACATGACTCATAATCTAATGATGACACACTTTGAAATTTTGAGCATAGTTATTTAAGACAAATAGAGAAGGATGGCCTAATCGATAGTATGCTTCAAAAGGGGTTAAGATCATGGAGGAAGAAATGGATTTGGGCACCTGCTCATGAATATCTAGAACATATATATCTCTCGATGCATGTCTACTATCAATAATCTTTTTTGTTATAAGATCCTGAAAAGGACAATAATGCGAGAAAATAAGACAACAATTTATAGTTGAGTAATTTTGCTATCAGATATTAAAGTAAAAGAAAATCCTAGTGAGCCTAAAACATATGATAGCGAAAGTAAAGGAGTGTGATGAGCTATTTTAGAATCAAGAGCAGATGAGGTAGAAACATTTGTTAAAATGACTTTGGAAGGAGCATTGTGGGATTTAAAGTTGGTAAGAAGATTATGATTAACTATCATATAATTATTAGTACTAGAATTAATAATCCATTCGGTGTCAGAGGAGAAAAGGAGACACCTATCAAGATTACCATCTCAGCAATATCTGTGATAAAGTTAGATGATCTCTTTAATGCTCCTTGATACTGATGAAGTTTAGCAAATTCATCTGTCAAGACTAGGGCTGTTTGTTCTGAGAATTTTGTGAATGTAGTAGAAATAGTTGCGACATGAGCTTAGTGAGATTTCTGAGACTTGTTTTGCAACTTTGCACATGTGCGCTTGATATGACTTGATTTATGATCTGTGCGCTAGACCTTTTCCAGCCCTGGGCGAACACTGCAATGTCGGCGTCACCACCCGTGGGCGTGGCACGAGGACTTGAAAGAGTGGTGTTAGCTCTGATACCAATTGTTACAGATTTTATGGGAGAACCAACTCCAAAAACTAGCTTAAAGGGTGGGAGAGCCCATAAGCCTATAAACTCCTCTTCTTGTATCTTGATTTCGCTTTTTCCAATCCTCTGTATTACCTCCTTTATTCTAATTCTTATTAGAAGGCCTTCATTATTGCAACTGACAAAATCACTTGAAGCCTAAATAAATGGGGCAACAATAACACTATTTTTTGTGTGAAAAACTCTGATGAAAACCTTATGTAGATAGGAAACTTTTGCAATAGAGAGGATCCGGGACTTTGGTGTATTAATTGAGAATTGAGGCTAGCTAGATAACTCACAACAACCATATTCTCTTGTTGAGTTTGCTGTGTTTTGATATCAAAACTAGAAGGTAACAGGACATTCAGCTCTTTATAAACTGTTACATCTTCTAAAGTGTATGAGCGCTTTACACATGGGAAGTTCAAGCAAAAGGATCGGGCAACAACTCAGTGAACAAGTCAAAGTACTTGGTCTATTTTATTAGTTATTCTGCAGTTATTAGTGGTTAATTATTTTGCTGTTTTTAGTGGTTAGAAAACTACTTTTAATCCCTGTCTAAGGGACAATTATGTTCCCATTTATAATGAATAAAGACAACAGGCAAGATAAGTTGCCTTTTATCCAGAAGCAAAGTATCAAAGCTCAAAGAGTTCTATCATCACCAATGAGCTCTCATATTCATGAGTAAATTCAACAAGAAGGGAAGAAAGTTTGAAAAACACTCACAACCCTCATTTGATTTCGTTGAACAGAGACCCATAATTAGATCCTACAGTAGAGGCCTTAACAATTTGGTATCAGAGTCTACTATGGGTGACCCAAACCGTTCAATACAGCGGCAGTTGGATGCATTTATGATCCAATACCAACAAGATCAACAGATATACAAGGAAGAATGAGAATGTGATTGTCAAAATTTGCTAGCTCAACTTCAAGAGATGATGTGAGAAGTATCTCACAATACTTGCAATCGTCGAGAACACGGAGAGAGAAGTGCCAATCGTGATCGCTCCACTGCAAATTGGACCTCCCATGCTACGAAACCGACCCATTACTGTGGTTGAGTCGCTGCGATTACTACTTTCGACGTCAGCAATTTCCACATCACGATAAACTAACTCTTCGTACTGTTTATTATATTTCTTAATTTTATGTAAGGTGGACTTGGTTATGATTGGTGAATTTCAAACTTTAATTAGAGCAATTTTCTTTTCGTTTTGATATATACGTAAGCAAACAATAATTCTAGACAATCTTTGATATGATCTAGAGCTATGCAAGAGTTATCTGCTGATGTTGATCCTATTCCAAGAGATGTAATTCAAGATTGTCGACTATTAAGCCTTCATGAGGTATTGAAATTTTTTTGTTTTGATACATTGTTACTTTCATATCTTGTATCTTTTCATGGCGATGCTTTTTTTTTCTTAACTTAGTAGTGGTGGCTTCCAAATTGCATAAACCTAGTTGTGTTTTATCTTCTATGATATGATATAACCTTTCTTGTAATGCCATGTTTAGTAAACTCTATTATATGATTAGAGGTAAGAGGGAGGGATGGAGCAGACAAAGGGGAAGGAGGGAGGGAGGTAGAGGAGAGAGGACCAATGATGGATACAGAGGGAGGGAGGGCAAAGAGAATGAAGAGAGAGGGAGAGAAAAGGGGGGGGGGGGGTTACTGTTAGGACAAGAGAGGAGAGGCATAGATCATACATGGCAGTGACTAATTTACCCATGTTACATTGAGTATTCAGTGTTATCGTGATTGAATTGGTTGTGCACTTCATCGAATATGCTAAAGTGTCTGTCTTGTTTGTGTTCTTCGTCATAAGTTCTTAAGTTCATAGACCATAGCTTGCCAACTTACACTTTATTATATAGACTTATGGATTGCATAAGATCAATCTGCATGTATTGTTTAACAAGTAAAATAATTTCACGAAAACGTAAATGCTCTCTTGAGCATGCAGGCATATAGGGGGATTCACCAACCTAAGAATGTGGAGGAGGCTGATTTAGCTCGGAAAAGGCTTATATTTGATGAGTTCTTTTACCTACAGGTATATTTAGATTTTTCTTAATTGTTTGGTTTGAAGATGACATTCTTTATGTTCTTTGTGAAGTTTCTATATTTTTTTGGTTTATTTCTCAAAATTCTTTTGTTTTAATTAGTATTATTGCTCAAGTATTTGTGCTTATTATCTTTTTGCATTATTCTATACTTATACTTGAACCACAATCTTACCCTTTAATGAGCTCTTCTATTAATTGGTTTGTCTAGATTCTTTTGCTTAAAATTTGTTAAGCATATGTTAATTTGTTTCTTATTATTTTTTGACATGTCACCCTCTAGGTTTCTTTATGTTTTCTTTTTTGGTTAAAAGATGGTTACTTTTTGTTAGATAAAGCAGGATTGCACCATGCACACTATTTGATATAGCATGCATACCTTGTAAATATACGCCTCCTGGTCCTTAAATATGTCTGATGAAATTTAGGAATAAGAAATTAACATAAAGGGATAGGTTTATGCATCACCGGTAGATTTGAACAAACAAAACTATCAGTACAACACTGATGGATTTTTAAAAACCACTACTAGATTTTTAATAATCACTCCTACTTATAAGAATTACTCTAAGAAAGGAAGTATCGTACTTTCTAAATTGAAAATTTCGTAACTTCTACAAAAACTCAAATTATATCCTCTTTTGCTCTGTTGTGTAAAATGAATGTTCAATCAAAATATGTAGACTCCACCACTTCCTAGTAAGCCAAGGAATCGAACTTTATATTTACTGGAGTTTGAATATAAAAGTATAAAGGGTAAGTTCTATTTTTAATTTGGAACTTTACTTAATTTAATTTTTGCAATACTAGCAAAAACTACAAATTATATCAATTAAATGCTCAAAGTTTTAATTTGTTATAAATATAGCGTGTTGTTTACTTTATAGCCTTTTTTTTGTAAATCTACATAATCTTCTAAATATGGAATACAAAAACGTTACAGCATTAGTGTTCATATTAAGTTTTGGATTCTCACAATATCATTTTCCTATTAAATCCTAAAATGTCAAGGCATATGCTATCTTGTTGTTTACAATGTTGCTACCAACTAGACTATCGACCAATGACCGTAGTTCTTTTCTGCACAGACCTGCTTCGCCTTCTCACTTTCATGGAGCAAGAACCTCCTCCTGGAATTTGAGCTCATAGCTTTTAGCCTTCGACTTGAGATTTTCAATGTCAGCACCAAACCTTTCATAAGTGGTCTTCAATTACACAAGCTTTGCTTCAATAGTTCTTATTTCATCTTCTGTATGTCCCCGTTCATTTCTAGCTTCTACATACGTACTTGTTTTTGTGGTACCTTTTGAGTCATAGGCAAGCTTCACAAGCAGACTCAGTCTAACCCGTAAAAATCCAACATTCATGCCAAAATGCTCACAGCCTTTCAGAGTCTTGTCCCATATAGAAAACTCATCCCGTGGAGTGGTAAGATCGCAAGCTCTTAGGTTGTCAGCAATCGTAACAGTTTCAGAAATAATTCTGGCAATCAACTTAAAGTTAATTCCCTTGACGAGATTGTCTTGAAGAAATGTACTTTGATTGCAACACAACTTGTAATATTTTTTCCGAATATCTTTTGATAGTTCAGAATCCAAAACTATCCATCCACCAAAATGTTGAAATTCTCAAAGCTTTTAACATCATCAAATTGAATAGTGGGGAAAAGATAATTTGAAACCTTCTAGAACTTCTGAACGCACTTCCTCGCTATCATTTTCAGATTGCTCGGTTTGTTGCCCAGTACTAACAAGTGACGACTTTTGTTGGCGAGATTTCTTATTTTGCTTCTGCAGAACAGCTAATGGTAGAGACTACGGGCGTTTCCTCGCATTTTTACTAGCCATGGCAGCCATCTTTGTGTCATTTTGTTTGGTCTGAGCATCCAAATTTAGTAGAACCGAGGCTCCATCAACTTTAGCTAAGTCATTTGCCCTTCTGATGTAAACCTTAAATTTGCAGGGTTCAATTAGTTGAAACACCAACACATCTCCCTTGAGCAACTGATGTGCTGTCGAGAACTGCCTCCAACCAGAAGGCAATCCAGTCTGATATGCTATGTATTTCATCCTGAATTCCCTACCGAATTCATCTTCCAAAGTGACGGTAGTATCCATATGTGGTAAGTGTGCTCTGCAGAATGGTCCAAGAAGGCCCATCTAGAAACAACTAGCAACATGGAATCTGACTAAAGCCTTCAAAAAGTTAGGGAATCCAAGTTCTAGATTTGATTGAACCTCCTTTGCTCTAATCGTAGACACAGGAGTGTTGTTTACCGCATTATGAGGTTTATTCTCCCTACAACATATACACTTCCCTGCATGACTTGATAATACGTGTTTCATTTTGGAATCAAAAGACCGTCTCTTGATCTTGAGACGCTTCACTTCGGTTTTCTCCGCCATTACAGTCTTCTGCTTAGCTGAGGAAGAAAAGGTGAGCTTGAGCTTGGGGAAGGGCTAGTAGCAGCAGGGGAGAGAGACAATTGAGCGAGAGTAAAGTCTTCTTCAGTGGAGGACATCGGTTTCTGGTGATCGTTCTTGGTGGTTCTGTTGAAATCAGAGTCTTCCACTTCCTTTTTCACCAGATTGCCCATCTTCACAGCTCTTGCCTATTAGCTATCGACACACAACACCAATACTCTTGAAACCAAACACCTCCCTCTGTGACTCCCTCCTTGTTTTTTTATTTATAATTAATTATAGTTCACATGTATGCTGACATAACATGATGCCTAAGTAAGAATAACTTAATGGATTAATTACGAAAAAACTCAAACTTTACTAAATTTTGTAATTATAGCCTGAACTTTGAAAAGTGACAATAAAATGTTCGAACTTTTAATTTTTCACAAAAATAGTTTGTTGATAGACATTCTGTTAATAGAAGTGACGTGGTAAGCCACATCAATTGTTATATTATCCACGTGGATGACAAGTGGAATTAATGTCTATGTAAGAAATTAATTTAGTGAATATTAAAATAATAAATTTAAAGGAAATCAAAAAGATAACCTAATGTTCAGGATGGGTCAAGCTAGCGAAAAAATCATCATAAGGGTTCATCCCCATTGTCTTATCAAGATAAATTGTAATCGTAGTGTTCGTAAACTTTTGTATGCAATAAGCTACAAGCTCATTACACCGATCATTAGAAACCATCTTGACCCATTGAGACAAATTCGGTGAACCGACAAACTCGAACCATAACTGACGTAAAACCCTTAACCCAAGTTCTTAACAAAACTACTACCACCACCAACAGAAACAAACCTAGTTCCAACATCGGACAACATTCTCTGCATCACTTTATTAACAAAGCCCCCGAATCTGGGGAACCAATTTCCAATCTCTTATCCATCGTAGATTGCAATTTATACCCTCTCATAACCCTAACCATCAATGCCTGAGAAACCTTGGACAACGACTCAGAGCACTCATCAAATACAACTACCTTGGATATTTGTTTCAAGCTATTGGGAATTTGATCATAATCACACCGCAGGAACTCCTTTAATTTTGTTTTCTGAATTAATATACAGCTACCTTGGAATAATTCCACTTGTCATCCACGTGGGCAATACATTAGCTTCATTAATGGAACGTCTAACGACATGCTATTTTTGCAAAAAATTGAAAGTTCTAGTATTTTATTGTTACTTTTTAAAATTCAAGCTATAATTACAAATTTTAGTAGAATTCAATATTTTTTTAGTAATTAAACCTCACTAAATTTAGTGCCTAAAGGAGAAGACATTAAATTTAGTGCTTGAAAGATAATCGGAATTAGGGTTCTTCAAATATTTTGTCAAATTTTGGGGAACTTAAGCTAATCAAATCATAATATAGTTAATTAGTTAATTAGGTCTAATTGTAATTTAATTAGTTTTTATTAAGAATTTAAAATTAAAATTTAAAGTATTTAACTTAAATTTGATACATGGGCCCACGTATTAGATTAAAAATATGAAATGATGTGCTGATGTGGCACATAATAGATGGCCACTCAACTCCGTCCAATTTTTCGTCGACTTACGGTTTATTTCGAACGTTTTGTATGTGTTTCATTTTACGTACTTCGACGGTTCAACTTGTATTTTGATAAAATCATTAGGGTCTAATTTACACTTTTTGGCATATTTCAACTAGTAAGACCTTAAATTCATCATTTCTAGTAAGCAGAAGGTTTTTAATTGGTGTGGTATTGTGTTTCTTAAATCACATTGTAAAATACTAATGAACTAATCTATTTTATGTAGAAGGATTTTTAAACAAACTTTGCATACAATTAATTGGGGATCTTCGCATCATCATAATTTTGAAGAACACCTATAGCAGGTGAGTGTGTTATAGATAAGGGTAGTAAGAGTCCTAGTACGCCTCTACTAGTATATACCAGGCGCAATAATCGGGGTGCTAATTTGGGAGGCTAATAGTTATCTGGTAGTTAGGAGACTTTAGCCAATAAACTAATGGCAGTGGAGAGACTTTATAAATAGTCACCGTTAGCTTTAAGGAAGACATTCAATTTATGTTTTGAGAATTCTTCTTTTGCGGCATTAGCTTGGGAGGTCGAGAACAATTTTCTCTTTTTATACTATTTGTTTTCGTTAATAAAATTCCCTAGTTCTTTTCCTTTGAATATTGATCCTTACTTTACCAAATTGGTGCGATGAGCGTGTTTGAGGTAGAGCTCACGACGAATACTAGGATGGAGTCACATCTTGAAACGGTGGAGAGGAACTTTGAATCGCTGGAGCAAAAGCTTAGTTTCGAAATTGCTCAAAATCGGCAGTAGATGGGGGAGCTCAAGAGCATGTTAACAACTATGATGAAAGGGAAGACAAGTGTTGACGGCGTGGGCGACAACTCTAATGGTTCACCAGATGAGGTAACATCAGATGTGGTAGTTTTTGCAAAACCAGCTCCACGCGTGATTTCGTTGGATGATGTTTAGATTTTTGCCAAAAAGGTTGAATTGCCTAATTTCAATGGCCATGATCCTTTGAGCTGGATTCACTGAGCAGAATAGTATTTCCAAATTCAACAGACCCCCGTAGATCTTAAGGTCACATTGGCCTTAGTCTGCATGGAAGGTCACGCACTTCACTGGATGACTTGGTTGAATAATCGTTGTCCTTTAACCAGCTGGAACGATGTCCCTAAGGAAGTGCTTGCTCGTTTTGGGGGAGCTTTAGCAACAAATCCCTATGAGGTTTTGGCAACAGTACGATAGATAGGAACTGTTGATGAATATATTCGTGAATTTGTACCAGATTCGCTCACATTAGGGATTGGCCGGAGGAGACTTTCATGGGACAATTTCTCAATGGTTTGAAAGACGACATAAGGGCAAGAATTCGTTCTCATGAAATAAAAGATCTTTATTCCACAATGAATTTGGCTATGGAAGTGGAGCACGAAGTCGAGCTCCAGGCAAGGAAGAAGATGTCATGGTTTGGAGGGAAAAAAGAGTCTTTTGGGCTCGGTATGAAGGCAGGTTCTGTACCGGGGATTTCTGGAGCAGGGTCATGTACTGTTGGGCCTTCGATTTCACGGGGACCAGCCCAATCTATGTAGCAGAGTTCTGTTCCTACATAGCCTGACAAATCAACATCTTCAACCGCAATCTCGTCAAAAACAACAGCTTATTCAGCTAATAATGGCCGCGACAGTCGTCGTTTCACACAAAAGGAATTTCAGGATCTCCGTTCCAAAGGACTATGCTTTCGATGTCAGCAACCCTACCATCCAACACATCGGTGTTCAAGCCCTTCTCTATGTCTTGGAGCAAGAATTGGGTGAAATTGAAGTTTAGACTATAGGCGACCAATTCGAAGATAATTTGAGTTCGGAAGAGCTGGAATCTCCACAAGTAACAATGCTTGAGCTACCTTGTTTTTACATGAATAAGTCCTCTTGTAGTCGTACTATGAAAGCTCGGGGTACAGTTGGTGATTTAGATGTGATAATCATGATTGATAGCGGAGCAAGCCACTATTTGTGGCCAAAAGCGTGGCTGAATGCTTGGATCTGTGTATTTTTGACACTACACCAGATGGAGTTAGGCTTTGGAATGGCCAGCGCATTTAGACTCAAGGCATTTGTAGAGGAGTTCAGATTAACATTGGGGATTTCCATTGTGTGGTGGACTGTTATATCTTTCCATTGGGTGGGGTTGACATCATTTTGAGGGTGTCTTGGCTGGAAACATTAGGGGATGTGAAAGTCAATTGGTCTCACATGACCGTGGAATTCCAGCAAGGAGGCCGTGAAGTTTCAGTTACAGGAGACCCGAAATTGGTGCACGCTCTTGTTTCCTTCCAGGCTTTAAATCGAATTGAGGAGTTAGACTATGCATTGTTGTTGTGGCAGACGGAAATTTCAAAATTGGATGGACCTATTTAAGGTTTACAGTCAATGCATTCCAAGGAATTGGGCCAACTGTTACAGAAGTTTCAAGCAGTATTCTAGGAAAGCACAATATTAACTCCACATCGTAGTATTGACCATCAAATACCCTTGCAACCAGGTGTTTCTGTTGTTGGCGTGAAGCCTTATAGGTACGACCATTTACAAAAAGATGAAGTGGAGCGACAGATTGCAAATATGCTGGCAATCGAGTTGATCCAACCAAGTTCGAGGCCTTTCTCAAGTCCCGTTTTACTGGTTAAAAAGGACAGTAGTTGGCGGTTTTGCGTTGATTATCGGGCACTAAATAAGGTGACTATTGTTGACAAATATTCTATACCGATAATTCAAGAGTTATTGGATGAGTTGATTGGTGCTTGTTTTTTCTCAAAGATGGATTTAAAGTCGGGTTATCATCAAATACGTGTGAGAGAAGAGGATATTCCTAAAACTGCTTTCCATACTCACTCTGACCATTATGAGTTTTGGGTTACGCCATTTGGTTTGAAAAATGCCCCGGCGACATTTCAAGCTTATATGAATGATCTTTTCTGGCCTTGGTTGTGACGTTTTGTATTGGTTTTCTTCGACGATATTTTGGTATATAGCAGATGTTGGCGAGACCATTTACAACATCTTGAATTGGTTTTACAGCAGCTACAGGACTATAAATTTGTGGTGAACTTAAAGAAAAGTCTTTTCGGGCAGTCAAAGGTGGAGTATTTGGGCCACATTATTTCAACTACTGGGGTTGCTATGGATCTTTAAAAAATATCGAGCGTGATGCAGTGGCCTGTGCCAAAGTCAGTTAAAGTTGTACGAGCTTTTCTTGGTTTGACGGGTTACTACCGTCGCTTTATACGTGGATATGGTATAATTGCTAAGCTTTTAACCGACTTATTGAAGAACGAGGTTGTGACTAAATTTGTTTGGGATTCGGTAGCTCAACAAGACTTTATGGAGTTACAAAAGGCAGTCACTACAACCCTCGTATTACAGGTGCCGGATTTCAACAAGTCCTTTATATTGGAATGTGATGCTTTGGGTATGGGAGTTGGGGCGGTTTTTATGCAAGAAAAACAACCGATTGCTTACTTCAGTAAGACTTTAAGTTCCAGAAGTGCTTCAAAGCCGACTTATGAAAGGGAATTAATGGCTTTATTCGACATTGGCGTCCTTATCTAGTAGGACGGAAATTTGTTGTGAGAACTGATCATTGCTGTCTGCGTCACCTACTTCAACAACAGATTACTACGCCAGCACAACAAAATTGGGTGGCTAAGTTGATGGTTTACGAGTTTGAGATTGAGTACAAATCTGGCCAATTAAATTGAGCAGCAGACTCCTTACCTCGGAGGGGAGAGGAAGGAGAACTTCAGACATTATCGTTACCTATTTGGGTTGATTGGAGTCTCTTGGACCAAGAGATGGCAGCCGACTTCTCATATCAACAATTACGTAATCGAATAGAGAGTAATCCGGCTTCTTTTCCAAGGCATAAAATTGTGCAAAGGCGCATCTTCTACAATGGGAAAATTCTATTGTTAACTTCATCAACTTGGATCCCAAAATTGTTGGATGAGTTTCATACCACTCCGCATGACGGTCATTTAGGAGCCTATCAAACGTATCGCCGTATTGCTACAAATGTCCATTGGCAAGGCATGATGAAGCAGATCAAGCAGTATGTGGCAAATTGTTTGGTTTGTCAACGACACAAATATGAGACCTTATCCTTTGCGGGTCTTCTACAGCCTTTGCCAGTACCAGAACAAATATGGGAGGACCTATCCATGGACTTTATCACGGGTCTTCCTCGGTCTGATGGAATTGACTGTATATTGGTAGTGGTGGATAGATTGAGCAAATATGCTCATTTCATTGGTCTACATCATCCATTCACTACAAGGAGTGTAGCCGACGCATTTATTCGACAAATTATTCGCTTACATGGTGTTCCTCGTTCCATAGTCAGTGATTGAGACACTATGTTCTTGAGTTATTTTTGGCGTGAGCTATTCTGGAGTATAGGAACCGTTCTTAAGATGAGCACAGCCTTCCATCCAGAAACTGACGGCCAAATCGAGGTATTGAATCATTATCTTGAGACTTATCTTTGTTGTTTTTCTTCAGAACAACCCAAAGGTTGGGGTCGGTGGTTGTTGTGGGCTGAATTTTGGTATAATATGAACTTCCATGGGGCTGCTAAATTTACACCATTCGAGTTGGTTTATGTTTGTCAACCACCAATGTTAATTCAATATTTGCCAAGCGAGTTTCACATAACTGCTGTAGTTGATGCTCATGCAGATCGTTCAGAGGTTCTTCGACAACTTAAGTACAATCTTTGCAAGGCGCAACAAGCCGTGACCAAGCAAGCAAATAAGCAGTGTCGAGCTGTCTCTTATGAGGTGGGGGATCTAGTTTTGCTGAAGATCCGTCCACACAAACAATCGTCTCAATCATAACGAGTATACAACAAGTTAGGGCCTTGCTATTTTGGTCCTTTTCGGGTTTTGCAGTGAGTAGGGAATGTTGCATATCGCTTGGAGTTACCAACAACTTCCCGTGTGCACCCGTGTTCCACGTTTCCCAGCTTAAGCCGGTTAAAGGGAAACATGTGGTTTCTACAATTCTGCCACTAATTTGATTGCAGAAGACAGTTTGTACATCCCTGCTGCAATTGTGGGCTCTCGCTACTTAGGGAGGGATAAGACACCTTGTCATGAAGTGTTGGTGCAGTGGGAAGGTCGTAGTACTGATGAAGCAACTTGGTTATCTTGTACTGATTACAGGGGTCAGTTTCCTACTTCAGACCTTGTGGACAAGGTCTGTTTTAAAGGGGGAATTATTGTTATAGATAAGGGCAATAAGAGTCCTAGTATGCCTCTGCTAGTATATACCAGGCGCAATAATCGGGGTGCTAATCTAGGAGGCCAATAATTATCTAGTAGTTAGGAGACTTTAGCCAATAAATTAATGGCGATGGAGAGACTTGATAAATAGCTACCGTTAGCTTTAAGGAAGACATTCAATTTATGTTTTGAGAATTCTTGTTTTGCGGCATTAGCTTGGGAGGTCGAGAACAATTTTCTCTTCTTATGCTATTTGTTTTCGTTAATAAAATTCCCTAGTTCTTTCCCTTTGAATATTGATCCTTACTCTACCAGAGTGTCAATGCTTTTTTCCACTGTCCATTTTTACCCGATGCAAGAGAGACAAAAGAAACAAGATAGTCTTGGAATCTGCAAAGTTTAATTTTCAAATAATCCCTTTCAGAAAATTGCCTAATACGGCAACATTTATATAGACAACATAATAGTTATATTTGCAAAGTTGATTAGCTTTATTTACAGTTGATGCTATTACTTGTAGTTCTTGCTAACTGTGATTATATTTGAATAATCCGTGGTAATTATTTCAAAATATTCCTATTATTGTGGATTGTTTGTGTAGATAAATTTACATGTGCTAAAAGTTTTTTAGCAGCTAGCTATCAACTTTATTATGCTGTCTTCTGTGGTTGCTTCGGAAATAGAATTCTCTATCTCTTGTTCTTCAGTTAGGATTGTGTGGATTGACTTTTATCTTTTTTCTTTATATATGTTCCTTTTATTTCTCCTTAGGATCTGTTATCTGACGAGGCTTAGTGGTGGTTGATGATTAATCACTGTCAATAGAACTTACCATTTTAGAAGGGAGTGCTGTCATGATTTAGTTTAAGGGTCAATAACAAACATACTGGTTATCTATTGCAAAACCTTTAATAATTTGTTGGTTTCATTTAATTGTTGAATTCCATTAATTTATGTTGACTACAAAATTATTAATTTCTAACTGATATTCATGAAAAATAATGTTCTTAATACTGCCAACTTAAAGTAATCTTGATTGAACCTAGGGTTGTGAGTGATATTTGTATATAAAATTTTCAATTTGTATAAACTATTGGGCATACGTTCTATTATCACTAAATTTAATTCTTTGATCAAACTGGTGAACGTCATTCAGGAAATTGTTGCTTAAACAGCTCTTTGTAAGTATTGTTTTCTCTTTACCCTATCCATACAACAGTTTTTGGCTGTCTGAAGAATTTTCAGTTGGCTTGTACTTGTTGCTTCTTAATGTCCTGGTTGAATTTCTAAGTTGATAATTGTATAGTTAATAATGCTATCTCCTTTTTGGTCACCACTTTTGACTTTGCTGTATTGTCTCTGTAGTTGGGACGCTTGTTTCAAATGCTTGAAGGTCTTGCTACACAAAGGGAGAAAGAAGGATTGTTGAACAAGTGTAGAAAACCTGAATTTAGTGCAGTTTATATTGAGAATTGGTCTAATTTGACCAAAAAGTTTCTGAAGGCCCTTCCTTATGCACTAACATCTAGTCAACAAACTGCTATTTCTGAAATTATATGGGATCTTAAGCAGCCAGTTTCTATGAATCGACTCTTGCAGGTTTTGATTTTAATATCTGATTCTTTATTTTCGGTGAGTCTTTGTAAGTGTTCCTAATTGTTTAAGTTCTTCCTCTTCCTGCTAGAACCTGACTTCACATCTACTTGACCAAATATGAGCCTACCTTAGATTGGTGTACGCTTTGAACACTTGAACCAGAGTTGGATGATAATTGGTGGCAGGTGCTTAGGATGAGATTTTCCGGAAAACATTTCTTTTGGTAAATAATTGAGTTATTATTAAATAAATAAACTAAAGAAATAAGATATATGCCTTACAAAGGGCTTAACTGAGTTCAAGCACTCGTCTTTGGCATCGTTGTGGGGCTTAAAGTAAATGAAGGGAAGATTGTATTTTGTTTACATATTATGGTTTTGTTGGTCAAGCATATTACATTTTGTAGAGATTTCAGCAATTTTTTGTTCGTTATACCTACTTGAATTTTGTCATGTTGGCAAACATAATGTAAGGTTAGAAAAAAGGATAGAGGTGAGGATTTATGTGAACAATGCTTAAGACTTGATTCTTTGACTTGATTCATAAGAAGGAACTTAGTCTATTCCAAATTATGGATCTTTTAAATAGGAACTAATTTAGTTGTGACATAGTAGGACATATAGACTAAATTTTTGCTAATAGAAAGAGATTAAAGGCACGAACATGTATTGTTTCTATGGAAATAATAAAGACGAAGACAGAAGAGAGAAATAAATCTCAGATATATTTGTAATTTATAGTAGTCCCTATATACATGAATAGGAAAATAGAATATTCCGGATTAATATCTATAAATTAGGCCCTAAAAGACAAATTCCCACTAAACTAGGAGTACACTAAACCCACAATATTAGGAGTATACAGCTGTCAACACTCCTCCTTAAGAAGGTGCTAGATAACTCGCATGCCTATCTTGCAAACTAAGACATGAAACGTCTTAATGCCAAGTCTCTTACTAAAAATATCAACTAATTGATTTTCTGAAGATACAAGAGAAATGTTTAGAGTCCCAGAGCTTATCTTTTCATTGATGAAATGTTGATCAATTTAAATATGTTTTGTCCTCATGTTGAACTGAATTGTGAGCAATGCTAATAGCAGCCTCGTTGTCCCAATATAACAAGAAAATTTTTTTATCCAAGAACTGTAATTCTTACATTAATTTTTGAAGCCGTAACAGCACACACACACACCATAGGCCATAGCTCTATATTTAGCTTTTGCACTTGATGTTGCTACAACAGTTTGTTTTAGTAATTAAATGACCACCTATAAATGTGCAATAACCAGAAGTAGAACTTCTATCATTAGGACATCTTACCCAATCCACATCTATGAAGCCTTTTATTTCGAGGTGACCATATTTAGAGACCTTTTCCATGTGCAGGCTTTAAGTACCTTAAAATACAAATTACATGTTAATGTGATTCTTAAGGGTCATGTATATACTGACTCATTACACTTACAACGTATACTATATTTGGTCTAGTGTGAGAGAGATAAATCAACTGTCCAACTAGTAATTGATATCTATCAACGTCAACAAATTTACAACTGCGCCTCATAATTTATGATTAGCTTTATAGGAGAATCTGCTGCTTTGCAACCTAGCATGCTAGTTTCTTCAAGAAGATCTAGAACATATTTCCTTTGGGAGATACATATCTTAGAATTTGAATAGGAGGTTGCATATATCAAATGTTTACAGTAAGGTTAGCTTATATACAAAATTCTAATACCTATAAATAGAAACTAATGATTCTAATCTCATGATTTATGGGATATTATAATACAATATCTAATCCCATAATTTATGAGATACTCTGTAATCCCATGATTTATGAGATATTTTAACATAATAGGAAACTCAGTCAAATAAAATCAATCAATCGATATGCATGATTTTGCCATGCTCTTCCTCAAGTTGATGAATACGTATTCTCCATTACCAGTTCGGATATACTTGTCTAAAAATGTGAGAATGTCAGTCAATTGACCACAAGTAGACTCGTAAAGTGTACAAATTACTCCACTCTCTTAACTTTTCCTTGATGAAGTGCCTATTGATTTCAATATACTTCGTTCAATCATGTTGAACTGGGTTGTGAGCTATGCTAATTGTAGATCTATTGTCAGAGTAGGGCCATCCCGTTTATTCTTCAATTGTTCAAGAATAATCTTCAACCAGATTAGTTCGTATATGTTGGATAATTATTTATCTTTATTTTTAGATAAGTCTGTTAGCTTAGGAGATTATCATCTAGGAGATAAGTGTATCTTCTAAAAGATAAGGTAAGTTTATCCTATTTTAAATCTGATAGTTAGTAGCATTAAGTTAGGAAATACTCTTTTATAAATTCCCTTGAATCAAAGGAATAAAGTGAAGTGTTTTCCCCTTCTAAAATCCTCTTGTTTCGTGGTATCAGAGCTACCGGTTTGGTAGCCTAAAATCTATTTCCAGCCACATCATGGTTGGAGTTCAACCAACCCTTGACGAGTCTTCCACCACCCAAACCTCCTCCCAAACACCTAGTTCCGTAACCCCTTCAGCCCAATTCTCATCTCCTTCTATTGATAATCTTTCGTTGCAAATCACGCAACATAAATTGAATGGAATAAATTTCCGAGAATGGTCTCAGTCAATCATGCTAGTAGTCAAAGGAAGAGGCAAGGCTGGATATCTAACCTGGGGCAATTCCTCAACCGCAGGAAACAACAGTCACTTATGGTGCTTGGGATGCTGAGAATTCTATTGTTATGGCTTGGCTTATCAATTCAATGGAGCCAAAAATAGGAAGAACCTATCTATTCTACAAAATTGCAAGAGAATTTGGGGGGGTGTACAAGAAATATATTCTAATTTGGAGATCAGATCCAAAATTAGAAGTGCTCACCAAGGTAACATGTCTGTTACTGAGTATTATAACTTACTGAATTATGGTAGGAGATGGATCTGTTTTATGCAATAAATTGTGAGTGTCATGCTGATGCCGAGAAATATGGAAAATGGTTGGAAAAGGAGAGAGTTTTTGATTTCTTACTGGGACTTAATGTTGAACTTGATGAAGTACGAGGACGGCTACTTGGTTTAAAGCCATTACCTTTAATCCGAGAAACATTTGCTGAGGTTCGTAGGGAAGAGAGTAGAAGAAAGGTCATGCTTACCTCTCCCACTTCTGAACAAATCTCTCAAGGTTTAGCTTTAGTGGCAAACTCTCGAAAGGGGTCTACTCAACAACCCTGAGAGCAACAAACCAAGAACAAGCAATGGTGTGACCACTGTGATAAACCCTACCATACTCGTGAGACCTACTGGCACTTACATGGGAAACCACCTGATTGGAAGCCTAAAAGCCAAAGGGGTCAGCAAAAATGTGGAGCGGCACATGTAGCAGAATCTGATATCAACAAATCCACTGGGCTAAATTTGTCTTCCCAGCAGATTGAACTGCTTCACCAACTCTTGAATCAGACAAAGATCACAACTTAATCAGATTCACATGACCAACAGACTCCTACCGCAGCACTAGTGCATAACGGTAACTTGTGTCAATCATGATTATCAAAATCTCTAGTTCACGATTTCTGGATTGTGGACACGGGTGCATCAGACCATATGATTAGGTCTTTGAATGTTTTTGAGAAATATGAGCCACATGAACAGAAAGTTAATGTCTGGGTCACAGATGGAAAGGTGTCACCAGCTATGGTCAAGGGAGGGTTTGTTTGTCAAATCTGATGTTAAATACCGTTCTCTATATGCCTAAGTTAACTTATAATTTGTTATCTGTGAGTCAATTAACCAAGGATATGGACTGTATTGTGAATTTTTTTCCTTTTCATTGTGAATTTCAGGACCGGTGTTCGGGGAAGATGATTGGCAGTGTTGAGGAGAAAGATGGACTTTACTACTTCTCAGGAAAGAGTACTCCTACTAAACTTAAAACACCAAATAAGTTTTCCCTTTTAGTTATGTCGAATTCTGATGTTATATTATGGCATCAACGCCTTGGTCATCCAAATTTCCCATATTTGAAAATCTTATATCCATAACTTTTCATCAATAAAGATCATATTTCTTTATATAGTGAGCAATGTGTCCTTGTAAAGCAAAGCAAAAACAATCATCCCATACACTCATACAGACCCTCAAAACTGTTCCAATTAATTCATAGTGATATCTGGGGTCCTGCTTGAGCTAAAAGTTTAACATGTACTCGTTGGTTTATCAGTTTCATTGATGATCATACAAGGGTATGTTGGGTATACCTAATGAAAGACAAATCTGAAGCCTATCATGTCTTTAAACAGTTTCACAAGCTCATGCCAAATGTATTCCAAACCTCTATTCAGGTAGTATGTACCGACAATGGGAAAGAATATTTCTCACATTATTTTATTCAATATCTCACTGAAAATAGGATAATCCACCAAAGTTCTTGTGCTTATACCCTACAACAAAATTAGATAGCAGAAGGAAAGAATCGTCGTTTGTTAGAGGTAGCCCTATCTATGATGTTTACCAATTCTGTTCCAAATTCCTATTGGGGAGAAGTTATTCTAACTGCATCATACTTGATAAATCGTCTCCCTTCTAAAACTCTTCAATTCTGAACCCCTTGAAGTGATCTTCTAGATCAATTTCCTCACATAAAGATTCTTAATTATCTTCCTCCTAAAGTCTTTGGTTGCATTATTTTTGTACGCAACAATCAACCCAATAGAAGCAAACTTGACCCATGAGCTATTAAGCGTGTGTTTGTTGGGTACTCTCCCACTCAAAAAGGTTATAAGTGTTTCTCACCTTTTATGAACAAATTCTTTGTTTCATATGATGTCACCTTTTTTGAAAGTCAATCGTTCTTCTCCAATACCTCTCTTCAGTGGGAGACATTCCATGAAGAGACTTATTGGGACCCAAGCATATCACTTCCTATCTCACAAAATTTTGTCCAGATCTTCCCACAAAACTAACAAACACCCACAATTGAACCCAAAACTGTCCAGTACGATTCAGTGGGAGAACTAGTTCCTGACCAGCCAATCTTGGTGTATTCTCGAAGGACTAAAGCTCCTCAACAAGGCTAATCATTAGACCAGGAACCGGCTCCTAAAGAAACTGTAGCAAGTGACTTGGATATGCCAGTTGCATTACGAAAGGGGGGAAGATCATGTCCCAACTATCCTATTTCAAATTATTTTACTTACTCAAAGTTGTCTTCAAAGTTTAAAGCTTTCACTACTAAGCTTGACAGTGTAAGAATTCCAAGAAATGTGCATGATGCATTCCAAGAGCCTAAGTGGAAGGAAGTTGTACTTGAGGAAATGAAGGCCTTACTTGAAAATAAGACATGGAATATTATAGATCTACCCGGGGAAAAAAGGTGGTTGGTAGCAAGTGGGTGTTCACTGTGAAGTATAGGGAAGATGGAGAGATCGAAAGTTATAAGTCTAGATTAGTAGCTCAAGGTTTTACACAAACCTGTGGAATAGATTATGAGACATTTGCTCCAATTGCAAAGTTGAACACAATTTATGGTTAAGATACGGTATTATCACATAATATTGTGATAATCTGATTGTAATCAAATTATATAGATTAGATAGCATTATCTTAGGGATAAACATTATCTTAGGATTATCTCTTATATTTGTACAAATCCTTTATCCTATTCGGTATCACTATACATGTATATATGTACTATGTTCTCTAAGAAATAATAATATAGAGCAAAACAGTTCTTGTTCACATGGTATCAGAGCCACGTGAAAGAGATAGTGAAAGTTAAGAAGTGGCTTCCAATCTTGAGGGATCCTCCACGGCAATTCCAAACCAGACTGGAGGTCAGTTGTCGATCTTTGGCCTTGAAGGAACTTCAGTTGTCATTGTCTCTGACAAGCTGAATGGAACGAACTACCGAGAGTGGGCTCAAGCTATGAAACTTGCCATTGGAGGACGCGGGAAGCTGAGCTTTATCATTGGAGATGGAAACGTTCCAGACCTAAACTCGCAAATTGCTTGACAGTGGGAGATAGACAACTCAATGGTCTTGTTATGGCTTATCAATGCCATGATACCGTCGATCAAACATACCTTCATGTTTCTACCAACAGCTAGAGAAATCTGGGAAGGGGGTGTGACAATCATACTCTGATGGAGAGGATGCATCACAAATCTATGAGATAAAAACGAAGTTGTGGCAAATGAAGCAAGGTGATGGAGAAGTTATAGAATACTTGGTTGAAATGATAGCATTATGGTACGAACTTGACCTTCTGTCGGATGAAGAGTGAAGGTGCAAGGAAGATGCTATGATGTACAATCAGAAAATTGAAAAAGAAAGAGTATTTGAATTTTTGGTTGGTCTCAACAAAAATTTGGATGATGTCTGTGGCAGAATCCTAAGTAGAGTTCCTCTATCAACAGCTAAGGAAGTGTTTTCTGAAGTTAGGAGGGAAGCAGCAAGGAAGAAAATTATGTTGAAAGAGGAGTCAAAAGAAGAGAAAACTTTGTCTCCAATTTCTACTAATGAAGCATTTGCATTGATGTCCTGTGGTGAATCCAGTAAGAAGGGTCAGAAGAAGAAGTGTGATCACTGCAAACAAAGTGGTCACACCAAAAATACATGCTGGGACATTCATGGAAAGCCTCCAGACTGGAAATCAAAAAAGGGAAAAAAACCGAGGCTATCAAATATCTAGTGAAGGGGGAACAGAAAAATCAGAAGATAGTCATAAACAAGAAGCCGGGGAGATGAATATTTCACTAGGAAAATTATTGGAAATACTAAAGAATCCCCAAAATGACAGCCACCCACAGAAGACAAGTATAGTTGCCAATGCTACTATGAGAGGTAATATCTGTTAAGTTTTTTTATCTTCATACGGTAGGAAGAAATGGATAATTGTTTATGGAGCATCAGACCATATGACAGATAATTATAACCTGTTTCAGTCATAATTTCCTTGTGCTGGACATGAAAATGTTAAGGTTGCAAATGATGACTCTTCTTTGGTTGCAGG
>JANQAP020000504.1:3854552-3866356 GCA_026874005.2 Erythroxylum coriaceum
AGTTGTGGGGGAACCTTGTTACAAGGAGAAGCAAGAAGCAGTTCGTAGTGGCAAGAAGCAGTGCAGAAGTAGAGTTTAGGGCAATTGCACAAGGAATTTGCGAAGTTATTTGGTTAGAGAGGTTAATGCAGGATCTACGGATCACAAATTCTTCTCCCACCAAAATCTTCAGCGATAGCAAATCAGCCATTAGCATAGTGAAGAATCCAGTTCAATATGATCGAACGAAACATGTTAGAATTGACCAAAGCTTCATCAAACGTGCAATAGAAGGAGGAGGCATTAAATTATGCTATGTTCCTACTCAAGCACAGGAAGCAAATATTTTCACAAAGATCATGCCTAAGCCTAGATTCGAGACAATTCTAAATAAGTTGGGAATGATAAATATTTATTCCTTAACTTGAGGGGGAGTGTTGGATAATTATTTATCTTTATTTTTAGATAAGTCTGTGAACTTAGGAGATTATCTTCTAGGAGATAAGTTATCTTCTAAAAGATAAGTTTATCCTTTTTTTTATATTTGATAGTTAGTAGCATTAAATTAGGAAATACTCTTGTATAAATTCCCTTTAATCAAAGGAATGAAGTGAAGTTTTGTCCCCTTTCTAAAATCCTCATGTTTCAATATATACCTTGAGTCATTGTCTGAAACTCAGCCTCTACACTCAACCAAGCCTCTACACCTTGTTTTTTTCTTCTCCAAGTCACAAGGTTCCCACCAAGAAAAGTGCATTATCCTGAAGATCCATCATAATTAGCATTAGTGTATGCCTCAGGAACCAAACCTTCACCCTTCCCTAGTGTTCCTTTAAGATATTGAAGTATTCTTCGTGCTGCTTGCAGATGAACTTCCTTTGGACTATGCATAAATTGACTAATTATACTCATTGCATATGCTATATCTAGTCGTGTGTGAAATAGATCAATTAGTATTCATACTAGGCGTTGATACATTTCTTTATCTATTTTAGCATCCTCCTTTGCTTTTCCAAGCTTTAGATTCAGATCAGTAGGAGTACTTTTGGGTTTATATGTTGTCTTGCCTATTTTCTTGAAAAGATTTGTAACATACTTTTGTTGCGAGATAGAACTTGCCTAGAATGTGCAACTTCAATTCCAAAGGAATACTTCAACCTTCCCAACACTTTAATCTCAAACTCCTTAGCTAATCGTTGACTCAACAATTGTTTCTCTTTGATATCGTCCTTCATCACTATAACCAATTAACCAATCAACAAAACTACTTATTGCAAATAACATCTTGTTGTTGCATCGAAACATATAAATGTTGACTAATTTGACTAGCATGGAACATGGTAATGTCATTAACATACATTGAAGAGCGGTAATTCTCTTTGAAGGAGAGTGTAATACTGCATGATCTCCTTGAATTTTGTTTTAATCTCATAGTCAACATAACTCTTGCAAATCTTTCCAACCATGTTCGAGGCGTACAATGCCTTCTTCAACTTATACATAGTATGAGTAGCCAAATTCTTCCCATAAGATGGTGGAATTTTCATGTAAATCTCTTCTTTTAGTTCTCCATGTAGAAATGCATTCTTTAACTGTTGCAATTCCCATCCATAATTAGTTGCTAATAGTAATAATACTCATAATTGTATCCATCTTTGCTACAGAAGATAAAGTATCTAAACAATTAATCTCACAAGTTTGAGTATAGTGTTTTGCTACCAATCACACCTTGCATCTCTCAATTGACCCTTCTGCCTTATTTTTATTCTATATACCCACTTACAACCCACTTTTTTCTTTCTTACAAGTAACTTCACTAATTCCCAAGTTTGTTTTTATTCAATGCCTCCATCTCCATGCTTATAGTTTGTTTTCATTTTTGACTAAATAAAGCCTCAAATAAGGTGGTAGGAATGGTAATGGTATTCGGGCTCACAAGGCAGACTCTATGAGATGATGAAAAATTTTTAAACGATAAGGAATGTGCAAGAAGGTATAATTATTGTTTTGTACATTCTTTGGTTCCTTTTCTGATGGCAATAGGAAGGTCTTTCTCATCCATATGAACTTCAATTTCATTTTGTAATGCAGGAGTAGAAATTATTACCTCATTGAAGAATCTGAGTTAGACCCATGGACCTGTGTAGGTTCAGGAACAATTCTCTTTCTTTTGATCACCTTACATTTGCCAAATCTCACATCTTCAAGGGCAGAATTAGGTTGTTTTTGTGGTTCACTTGGTGCTTCAAGCATAGGTTCAGATATGGATTGTTTAGACATAGAGTCAGATGATTGTTTTGGCATATGGTTTAGACAGGATGAATAAGAAGCTATAGTTGGTGCTGTAGAATTTGTATCGGATCAAGAAAAAAACTTCACTTGTCTTCCCTAATTGAATTCTCCCCCTAATGATTAGGATTGTTGAAATACGAATCTTGTTCGTTGAATGTGACATCCATTGAGAAATAAAACTGTTTTGACAGAGGAGGGTAACATTTATACCCTTTTTGAGTCGAAGAATAGCCCACAAAGAAACATTCCAAAGCTCCAGGATCTAATTTACCCCTATTATGAATCTGAACAAATGACACATTCGAAAATTCTAGGAACAAGATTGTTCATAGCGTTTAGATTCAGATAAAATGTTGGAAGACATTCATAAGACTTTTAACACCCAAGACTCTAGAAGGCAATCTATTTATGAGGTAAGTGGCTATAAGAACTGCTTCCCCCTAAAATGCTTTATACATATTCTTTTGACACAATAGGGCGTGTGTTTTTCAAGGAGACGAACTCTCTGCTAGAGACGAAGATGGAAGATAAAAATAACTCATATATATTTTTAATTTACAGCAGTCCCTATATATACAGGAATTCTACATTAGGAAAATAGAATATACAGGAATAATATCTATGAATTAGGCCCCATAAAACAAATACCCAGTAAACTAGGAACACACCGAAGTTAAACCTGCAAGACCAGGAATATACAGCTGCCAACAGTTTCTTTGCTTGTACGATCCATCTGGATCATAATAAACTTGCACATCACATAAGGCTAAATGTACTTCTCTGTTTCAAATACTATTGATGTCTCTTTTTGGTTGTTTGATGTCTTCATCATTGGCAATAGGAACAAGAAAATTGCTGGCCCTTGTTTCTATCTTAAGGTGGATTAAAATATAGGTATCTCAGTTCCTTTGTTGTTTATGACACTGAAGTTTCAATTTTGACCAAATTGATGATACAACCAGAAGTCTATGAAGCACTTGACTTTTTCTGTGTATAGGATCTCCTTTCATTTTACTGAATTAGGTTGCTATGTCAGAATGAATGCAATAATTAACATCCCAGGCCGAGTTTGGCTCCAAAACTCAGTGACGTTGTCTGTGGGATTAAAAGACATAATAATTGTAGTAATGGTCTAAGATTTTTAATTTTTAATGTGGGGCCTCACCTTATCTCAATATCTTCCATTCTAATCTCCAGGTGGTGGGGTGGGGGGGTTTCAAAGTTACAGTCCAGTGCACATCTACTTTGGGGTAGATACAGTCATACCTTTCTATTGGTTCAAGCTCAGATTGACCGAACAACTCTAAGGAGCCTTTAAGCATGTGGCTTAGAATGAATTAGTTAAAGCGTTAATTAGTCTTTGCTTTTGTTACGTCACTCTCTCTTCTTCTTGAGTGACTATGTTGTACTTTAACACCAATAATCTTAAATCTGTAGAACCGTGTTCTTGTTGCTTTTGATATTTTACATCTTCTGCTGCCCAATTGTTGGTTATATGCAGAGGTATGCATCAGTGAAAACCTCAATTCTTTGCACCCATAGTGGTAAAGGCTTGGGACTTATTTTTTAATCGGCTTAGTTGGACATCCCTTTGGTGCTTGTGTCTTATGCGAGGTTATAGACAACACAAGTTTGGTATTGATAAATAGGTTACTTAGAGTTAGCTACAGTTGACATTAATGCAATCCTATGATGTACTACTACAATTCAGTATGAAAATTAGATCAAGTGCATACCCAGAATCAGACTATTAGCAAAGGATTGTGTAGTATTTATAGACAACCTGATTGGACCCTAACTCGCAGAAAATGGGGGTTTATGTTAATAAAAAGCTTTGGCTTCAGTTGTGACAGGTCAGCACATCTGTAAATCAATAATATATTGCACAAAAGATTGAAGCTTTTGATGAAGCTGTCTTACTTGGTACATATAAAGTCCAATCTGCCACATAATTGCCATCCAACTAAGCCGGGACGTGTTACATAATCACTTGAAATTCCAAATAAACTTGAACTTTGTATACGCGGTCGAGAGTTGTAATAGCTATGGACTTGGTAGCTAATCATTTGATTGTTCTCTCCAGGGTGATGTCGGATGTGGCAAAACTATTGTAGCATTTTTGGCATGTATGGAGGTTGTTGGCTCTGGTTATCAGGTTTGAGAAATGATATTGTTAACCTGTCTCCATTGAAGCCATAGGATTTGTTCAGTATGTATTTATACTTCGATGCAGTTGTCGTTCTGAAGTTCATTCCTTTGCTACTTTCAGTTGGAATTTCCACGATATCTCTTGCTTCTCTTTAATGGTTTTACTTCTTATTTGTATAGAGTGGTTATCCAGTTCATATTTTTAGTATACTCTCCTTATGCAGGCAGCTTTTATGGTTCCAACTGAGTTGCTTGCGATCCAACATTATGAACACTTGCTTGATTTGCTAGGCAACGTTGATGAAGATGGTTCCAAGCCTCGTATTGCATTATTAACAGGTTCAACCCCGTTAAAACAGTCACGCATGATTCGTGAGGTATGTTCTGGGCACTTGTTTTCTATTTGGATAATGTATGAGATTCTTACCATTAGCATTACTTGTTGTCAGGATATCCAGTGTGGACACATCTCTGTGGTCATTGGAACCCACAGTTTAATATCTGAAAAGGTAGAGTTCTCTGCATTACGTATTGCTGTAGTAGATGAGCAGCATCGATTTGGCGTGATCCAAAGAGGAAGATTTAACAGCAAGGTTGGCTTTTCTCATTCTCATAGCATATCCTGATCTTTTCCCCCATGCTTTATCTTTATGGTTCTCTGTCTCATCATTCCATTGATAATACTATAAATGAGATGTTGATCTACCTATTCCTGCAGTTGTTTTGTAGCTCTCAAATTTCAAGAACAGTAGCAGTTAATTCAGATGAAACAACAAAATATGATGGCTATATGGCTCCCCATGTTCTTGCATTATCTGCTACTCCCATCCCACGGACACTTGCTCTGGCGTTGTATGGGGATATTTCTCTAACACAAGTAAATGTTGCACATCCTGTTGCTTGTTATGTGATGTATAGAAAATGTTACGCGAGATTTATTTGTGCATTTTGTAGTAGTTTGGTTAGTCACATCATTATGTAGACTTTTGGATTAGTCTGTCTCTGTCCTGGGTGTGTCAGCTAAAAATTGGCATATAATAAACTTTTGGATGAGGCTGTCTCTGTCCTAGGTGTGTCAGCTGAAAATTGGTGGAACAGGAAATAATATTGGGTGAATTGGAGCCCTATTCTTTTTGTATGCATGCAGTGGCATATTAAATATTTGCATGTTAATATTTTTCTCGATGGTGTGTATATTTGTAATGCATATGCAGCCTGAAAAATATTAATTATTCTGTGTTTTTAGAACTGGTCCAAAATATTGGCCCATGCAAACTAAGAGACCATGGCAGGGGGATGAACTCGATGCTAAGTTGGGGTAGTATGAGATACAAAATAAGAAAAAAGAAAAGAACATTTAAAATTTTAATTTACTTGGTAGATCATTTAAACTGGTTTGGCCAACGATTCACACCAAAATGCCATCATACTTTGGTGAGTGACCTGATTGAGCCGAATGGATTACCGGGTCCCAATACCAAATCAGGCCACGTTTTAGACAGCAGAGATTTTTTCATTGCTCTATAATTTGTGCTTCCCATCTTAATTTTAGGACTCTTGTTATAAATCTTCTGCGGCTTTCAGATTGTGATTTTCAACTTCTTTCATGGCAGATAACTGACTTACCACCTGGAAGGATTCCTGTTGAAACGCATATTATTGAAGGAAATTCTGATGGTTTCGAGAATGTATACAAGGTATAAGTAATATTTTGTAGCTGTTTGAGGTATATTGTTGCATCTACCAAAATAAATATACCAAAATATAGGTGTAGGTACTACTTTTGGGATCAAGAATATCATACATATATCACTTGTGGTTTATATTACAAAATCAAGAATAATTGTTTTAGAGCCACTAGCCTGTGATCTGATATTTGAGAAATTGGGAAAAAAAGTAATATTTAAATAAGGCTGTTTCTTTCCAAAGTTATGAATGATGTAAAAGATTCTTGATTCTCTTTGATTAGTAGTTTAATTATTGACAATACCATCATTTTTCTATTTGCATGGTTTTAAGAGTTAAATCATTTTCAGTTCTATCATCTTATAAACCCTTAAGAATCTACTATTATGTCTTGCATGGTTAATTGAATGTCTTTTTACCTTTCTCCTCCCATTTACCTCCGTCAAATTTGCTGTCTAATGAGAACATTACATATGTCAGATGATGTTAGATGAATTAGGTGTAGGAGGACGAGTGTATGTAGTGTATCCAGTTATTGAACAATCCGAGCAACTCCCTCAGCTTCGTGCAGCTTCTGCAGATGTTGAAGCCATGTCTGAAAGATTTCGAGGTTACAACTGTGGGTTAGTGCATGGGAAAATGAAGAGTGATGAAAAACATGAAGCATTGAGACGTTTTAGATCTGGGGAAACCCAAATACTACTTTCAACTCAGGTAATTGAGATTGGTGTTGATGTTCCAGATGCATCAATGATGATTGTTATGAATGCTGAGAGATTTGGAATAGCTCAGTTACACCAACTCAGAGGACGAGTGGGTCGAGGAGCTAAGAAATCCAAATGTATATTAATAGCATCTACTTCTCGTAGCCTTAACCGTTTAAAGGTTCTGGAGAAATCATCAGATGGTTTTTATTTGGCAAATATGGATCTTCTTATTCGTGGACCTGGTGATTTGCTTGGAAAAAAGCAATCAGGCCACCTTCCAGAGTTTCCTGTTGCGAGGCTGGAAATAGATGGAAACATTTTGAAAGACGCACATAATGCTGCACTAGTGAGTTCTGTGCTGAGAATCATCTCCTTATCCACTCTATTTAAGTTATTTATGTCTATCTGTGGTTTATTGTTTTAAATGTGTGATACTTCCTGACACAAAAGATTCAATATAGTAGCACAAAAATCCTTCCTGAATTGCATAAATGAGGTAATTGGCTTTTATTTTGTACCTGTTTGTATCCTTTTTGCTCCTGTAATATGCACACATGGTTGGGTGACCATTGGCCATATTTGTTTGTGCCTGATTACTATGGTAATTCACCAGAAGTCTACCAATGTGAAAATGATTGAGCTAGGTATGCAATGAGGGTGAGGTTGAACCCGGTTTTGCTATTTCACTTTTTTAATCAGTTGTAGAGTTGAATAGAGCACCATTTAATCCACTGAATAGAGCATTTGAGAAATACTAGCGGTAGATGATGGCCTGAGCTTATGTTCAGTGAACCATTTCAATTGTAAATTATGACCTATTTAAATCTTGACAATCTAGATCTGCAAGCCATATAATTATGGATCTCATCTTTGACATCCCCTTTTGTTCTCAAATTGTTCATTCACTGAATTTTACTTTCTCAAAATGACGTCTTTTGTTTTTATGTTTTGATGGTTGATAAGTGCTTTGATTTAGAGGAGCATATTTGGAATTCCTGAATCTTAAGGTACAGATTTCTTAGTTCTTGGTCAGACATGAATCATCTTAAAGTATGTTGGGGTAAAGGGAAGTAGTAAGATAGACAGGTTTGATAGGGTATTGTGGGTGGGTAGTGAACCTCACTTTCTTGCCCCTTAATCCTTTAATCACCTCTCTCCTGAAGCTGAACAAGTAGCTCTGTCTCTAGCGAGAGGGGTTTCTCATGCAATGTGATAACATAGCATCTAACTCAATGGTAACGTTCTTAACCATTGGAATTTGAAGTTGAAACCATCTCAGATGGGACTGCTTTGACGTGTTTGATGATTAACTCACAAAGGAAATTCTTGTAGTTTCATTTTTACTGTGGTATATTTAAGGCCTTAACCTGAGTTTATTCTTGGAAGAAATAGTTTAATTTGACAATATTCTGAATCAGAAATGTACCTTTTGCTCAAGAAGTCTAGATAGCTGGTAACATCTTGATTGTGTGGTCTCAGCAGCCCTTAATCTTACTTTGTTGTTGAAGATAATGAGCCTTTTTCTTAACATGTTATGGTTAAAGACTTCGAATCAATTTAAGTGGCAGGTATTTTCTTTCAATTCACAGGTTTGTAGCTTAGTAATAATATTCAAAGATTCAAGATAATTTGCTCTTGTTCTATATCTTTTTTGGAATACCATGATTTAGTTTCAGAATTAAATATTTCACCTACTAAAACCTTTATGGAATTTGGCTCCATAATAACATATGTAATGGAAACTACATTTCCAAATTACGTACACTCTTCACTTGGACGTTACAATTCTTCTTGCAGGAAGTTTTAGGCAAGTCACATGATTTGAAGCAATTTCCAGCACTTAAAGCAGAGCTTAGCATGCGTCAACCGCTGTGTCTTCTTGGTGATTGATGGAGAAGGAACTTTGTCAGTTCTCTGAATCCTCCCAAATTCCATGTCTCTGGATTGGGGTGGCTAAGCTTTGACATATGCGTCATGTATTACCTCAGTTGTACAGTTTTCTTCTAGTTGGGTACTCTTGGATTTGCATTTTGCAGTTGCATGCATGTATTATTTACCAAAAGATGTTTGAATTTAGAATTCTGACCTCCGATTATGTTTCAAGTACATTGAACTTCTTGACTGTAATGTCTATAGTATTGCTTTCCTTAAATTACAAAGTTAATGGAAGAGAAAGTTTAGAAACTTCTTGTGCATGTAGTTCCGTACCGCTATATGATAATTATAATCTCATTTGAATTAATTATGTGGACTTGGAGAAGGATTCCAGGTAAGTGTAACAGGTCATAGTCCCAGCTTACGACCTCTCTTGGGCTTATCAAAGAATGGATTGACGTGTTATGCGGTGAAATTTAGGTAAATTTGTTCAAACTCTGAGGAGTAAAGTTCACCGTAACTCTCTGGAATTTTGACAATCGTTGCCTTTATTTGCGGTCCGAAGGGGTTATTGACCAAGTTTATTAGCTTCGGCCTAAGCTTATTGTCAATATTAGCTAAACATTTTGTTGTACTAATTCCTGCCCTCAAATTTTCGAATTGGAGGAAAGTTTTAATCTTATAATAGTTTGCAGGATGTCAAGTTTTAGCCCACGAAAGATTTAGTCGTTTTCAATGGATGAGTATATGGCTTAAGTCCAGGTTTAAGTTTAGACTAATTCAAGATTCAATTGTTTTTATTTAAAAGAGTTGGATTTGAGTTAAAAAAAAGTTATTCTATATTACTTTGCGTGGAATGCCACGAAAAGAAAAATATGTTTAGCTTGTGGGTTGATCTTACGGTAAATTTGGTAGTTTTGGTCAATTATCAAATTACATTTCTTGTGATAAATTTGACCAAAAAAGGGTTGATTGAGATTACAACAAATAAGAAAATCAAAGACAGGAAATGAAAAGAGGAAAAAGAGTAAAGAGTAGAACATTGAATGGTGCTCATGTTTTCGGTGCAAGTCAGCTTAATTTATTGCCAACTATTGTCGCTCATATTTACTTGAATTACTACCAGTCTAAATTTGTTAAAAACTTTATAAAATACCTTCAATTCCTCTGACCTTTTAAATCATTCTTAAACCAAGGGATCATCAAAATATATATATTCGAAACTAAATCTTAGTTTCTTTCCTGATAAAATAAGATGCCTAAGGGATCATCAAAATATATATATTCGAAACTATGTTTTGGTTTCTTTACAGATAAAAATTTTCTTTTGTACGTCATTCAAGAACAACTTCTTTACTAGTTAGTGGTAAAGTTGCATACACTGAACTTCCTCATTTCTCGCACTTAACGAAATTTTTACTAAGTTGTTATTATTTATTTAACTAATAAAAAATTTCGTAATCCTTAAATGTTTGGTTTTTTCTAATACTAAATTTATTTCATAATATCAAAAATAATAATTTTCTTGCAAAGAATTATGATAAAATCTCTTTGTTTAAATTAGGTTTGCTATAGTCATTGCCTTTGCATATAATCGTGACACTGAAATAATTCTAGCATTAAAATACTGTAAAATTAAGTTGCAAACCATGTCATTTTATGCAACTGATTCCGTTGTGACTATTTAGGTGTGAACTATAGGGAAGTGGTAGTTGGATCTTTTTCTTTCTAGTAGGGATGAAGTCTATAAATCACTTATTTTAGATAAATCATTTGATGAGTCATTGACTCTAAACTAAATAATAAACTCAATTCTACTAATATAAGTATATGATAGCACTTGCAGCCAAATGTTCGAAGTAAACTGTAATTCGGATGAGTAGAGAATAATTTGAAGTACGGTGTATCAAAAGAAATATCAGAAGAGGGTAGACGATTAATCAAGGAAGCTGCGGTGATGAAAGTTTCATGCCAAAAAAATGAGGACCACCACTGTGTAAAAATGTCGTCATGCCGAGTTCTCTAATAATGCAATGGCGACGCTCAACTCGACCCAATTGTTCAGGGGTATAAGGACATGAAAGTTGGTGTTGAATTCCCTATTGTCAAAAGTGATGAGAAAGCTTGTCATTGACAAATTTGCCACCATAATCTGAGTGAAAAATTTTAATGCGACGATCAAATTGACGAAGAACATATTGTTCAAAATCCAAGAAACTATTAGTGAAAGAGTTTTTTGTTTTTAAAGGTATAAGCCATACGTAACGAGAGTAATCATCAACAAACAAGACATAATAACGAAAATTTCCCAAGGAGTTAATGGCAGTAGGTCCCCATAAATCACAATGAATTATTTCAAAGAGTTCACTAGCATGAGAATTTGATAAACTGAAAGGCAATTCTAAGAGTTTGACAAGGTAGCAACTTTCACAAAGAGAAGTTGACATGGATTTATTAATAAAAGATATTAAACCAGTAGATGCAAGATACCTTAAGGATGCATCTTGAGGATGCCCAAGTCTTTGATGCCAAAGATCAGGATGAACTAACGAATTAGATGCAAGAAGTGCACTTTCTAACTTGGGCAACACATACATATCACCCTTGCGCTTTCTGACCAATAGCACCTTCCATGTTGTTTGTTCCTTCACACAGAATAACTAATCAGTAAATTCACAATTAACATTATGTTGGTTTGTAAGCTGACTAACAGATAATAGATTGTGTGTTAATTCAGGTACAAGAAGAACATCTTTGAGAAGCAAAATATTCTTACCATCCGAAACTGGGAGAATTCCAACACCCATAATTTTTAACTTTGAACCATTACCAACCAAAACAAAGTCATTGTAACATCCGGTCTTCGAAACTTGCTTAGGATTAGAATCCTATATCAAGCGTTGCATATACATGCATAACATTAGCATTCATACACAAATTGTATTTTGGTACACATTACAAAGATAGTACATGCACGCAATTGACTAATTCCAAGGTATGAAAGATTTTAAATAAGTATGACGTGATTGCAAGATTGTACGTTATTTATGTCTAGAATTTTGTTTTTGGATGGATTAAAATTAGTGAATTGGGAATTTATTATTACAATTGGGTGAT
>JANQAP020000504.1:4005327-4019931 GCA_026874005.2 Erythroxylum coriaceum
ATAGCCTACCTTATTGTTTAAGCTACTCATTTCCATGAAAAATACTAGTTAAGCTACTTGGGTTGAAAGGCCCTAAATTATGAATGAATGTGATTTGCAAGCTAATGATTATTTACAACCTAATAGACTATGTTCAAAATTAAATAAATTTCACTCGATCTAAGCCATTGACACATTTAAACAATTCACACCATATAACCTAAACAAACTACCATACAAAATGCAAAATTCACACTCAAAGTAAAAACACACAACCCTCCCCACACTTAAACAACACATTATCCTCAATGTGAGAAAGGTACACAAATAAGCCAGGGGGAGATAAAACATAATATACGAAAAATATAAGAATAAAATGCTAACAAAAATGAAAAGAAAAGGGTTAGAACACAAAACTATTTATGGTGATAGAGATGGTGATGGTGATAGTGTTAAGACCAAATCTGCTTGACATCGAGAGTGTTTCCCTATTTTATAAGTGATTCAAGAGAGCAAAAGAATTAGCAATCTAAACTGTTCCAAATCATTCAAACTTTTTTAAGAATTTAAAACAAACCTAACTACACAACAATTTAAATCTAACTAATAAACATGCAAATTTATGGTCATCAACTTGACCTTCATCCTTTAAACTCAGCCAAGATCAATTATGAGTAACTTGCTTCCACCCTTTTGGTTCAACATCAATTTTGTAGCCTGTGAGTAAGCTACAAATTGGAAAATGATCAGAAGGACAATATTGATAAAATTATAAAAACTAATTAATTTCAGTAATGTCCTTTTCACTAACAAACTGTCAATAAATTATGGAATAATGAAACTCCCTGAATCGTCTATTAAGTCTAGCAGTTTGTTTAGTAAAAGGGTGAGCTACTCTTGTTCTTCCTTAGCCACTCCCTTTTCTTCTTCTTCTTTTGCTTCATGAATAGGGACTTTCATAGCTTCTTCAAAATCGATGTCCGTTGTCAATTGTTCTTCATCCTTATGCTCTTTTGAAGATTCGACATCATCAACTCTTATGAGTGGTATTCTCGGTGGGTAAGGCAAAGGAGGAACATAGGGAGGTCCTGATTCTTTTCTTCATCCCTTTTCTGCTTCTCTTGGTCTTCTACAAAGCGAGTTTCAGCTGGTTAATATGTTACTTCTCCAAACTCTTTCCCTCTCCTAAGTGTGATAGCCTTAACTTGCTCTCTTGGATATACTTCCATGTTGCTTGAAAAACTTCCAACCCTTTTTGTAGATAACATATTGGCAACCTTCCACTTGAACCTCCAGGCTAAGAATAAAAGAGGCATGAGTCCTTGGTACTTGGTCAATCTGCTCTTCTAACCTCTTTTGGGCCTCATCCATACTTATGAGCTTGTCCATGATCTTGTCCAGTTTGGAATCATAGTCATTGTATTTATCCTGTTGATATCTAAGTGATCCTTGATTTTTAAATTGAATCTCAATATTATTAGACCAATGAAAATTTAGGTGGTTATGCCACCCCGACTAGTATGTGCTGGAATAAAGATTGCTATCTCTTTGACTAACTTATGCTCCATTAAAGTTGAATTGCTCCACATTGCTATTTTCCCCTAAGAAGCAATCAACTGCTATATAGCTCTCTTGTCCATATGACTCATATTCGTGCTGCATCACTGTGACTGAAGAGGAAGAGTTGGCTTTTAGGCTGTTCAATTGCTTGGTTAGGTTGTCAATCTCAACCAACAATGTTTTCATTGAGTTTGCAGCAACAATCATTCCTCCTAGGCCCCAAAAGGTTGACTATTTTCTACTTTGTTCGGATGTCTAAAGACAACTAGTGTATACCATGTCTTTCAACAGATCGTGTGCTACTTCAACTGTTTTCCTTATGAATGATCCTCCAGCAGCTCCATTTATGATACTCTTTGTGGGTGGATTAACTCCAGTGTAGAAGGTTTGCAATAGGAATTTGCTGGGTAGGTTATGATAAGGACAGCTCCTTTGTAATTCCTTATACCGCTCTCATGCTTCATCTAAAGACTTCCCGTCATTTTGCTGGAAATTGATAATTTCCTTTATTAGTCTTGTTGTCTTATTTAGAGGGGAATACTTATCTAGAAAAACTCACACCAACTGCTCCCAAGTTATGATATTGGCTGGGAGAAAAGAATTCCACCAGGCCTTGGCTTGATCCCTAAGTGTAAAGGGAAAGAACCTACTCCTAACAACATCCTCCAACATCCTAATATATTAGAAGATATCGTAAATTTCTAAGAAATTAGCTAAATGAGTATTGGGATCCTCATTGACTAATCGGTAGAATTGCACGTTGGTTCGTAACATGTTTAGCAGTAATGGTTTGATCTCGAACATATTTGCTTGCACCAGTGGTCGCATAATCCCTTAATGATAGGCATTAAGGTATGGCCTCATGATGTCCATAAGGGTCCGTCGCTTTCCATGATGTATTTCCTCCACCATCGTTCTTTCCATCTCTTTTTAGCGTTCAACTCTTAAGATTCCCCATTGTTGTCTTGTGATATCCAAGTTGATGTGTCGTCTACTTTATGCCCAGTTTTTTTTAAACACAAAAGATAGTGAAAAAGCATTAAACTAAAGAACTAAACTAATCGGCTCCATGACAAGGACACCAAAAACTTGATCGCAGGTTTACGTATGCTAAGTTTTAATATTTTAACCTCGATAATACCGTAAACGCACGATTCATTCACATAGAACCTAAGGTATTGATGCCACGAGGATGGTTAATCTAGTCCTAAAATCTAAGGTCAAAACTAAATCGCAACAATCTAAAATAAACAATAAATGCAGAAAATTAATCAATCAACAATCAATTATGAGAATTAAATTTCGAAAATAATAACAAAATAGCGAATCATATGACCAAATCAAGAATTAACCTAGGAACTACCAATTGAGAGAAAGGGAGTTTTAATCTGAAATTAGTGAATATCTAATCAATTACGCAATTACCGAATTATTGGGTCTAAATGGTCCTAAGGTAAATTACTCTCTCTCGAGTTATAATATTTAAACCATAATTAATAATCCCTAATTTAAATTATGGAATTGTGATCTCTCGACCCAGAATTAACCCAAAACCTAAATTAGTTCTAAAATTCTCTAATAACCTACAAGAAACCTATGCTCGATCTCTCGTTACACGATTTCACCGGTTTGATTCAATTCTTATCTATCAAATTACCTAACTCTCTTTAGCCCAATTTGATGATATTAACTCGACTAACCCTCTTAGTTTATTGTCGAATTATTAAGAACAGATATTGAATCACAAATAACTCAAATAAAAACACAATAAATCAAACTTTATTAATCTCAAGAGTTAAAATCCCGAAGGTGAGTTTAGACAAAAATCGACATTCCACAAAACCTATTCTCGACAATTATCTCGATTTAATACATCGATAAAAATGAAATAAATTGGAAAATACGCTCGAAACGAATCAATAGAGGCAGTGAAGGTAGGAAACCACCTATTCTGGGAAGTACTTCACGTCAAGCTTCGTCTCCGTGTCTCTCTTCCTTTGTCTCCTTCCTCAAATCACTCAATAACTCTCTAGAGTTTCTAAATTTTGGCTTATGTGAAAGCTCTGCAAAGGCTCCTTCATCTGTCCCTTAATGATTTATTTATACTTTGGAAGCCCTAAGATTGATTTGGGGTTACAAAACTTGAGTTTCCCAAAGCAGATCACGATCGTGGCCCTGCCTGCCATAATCATGGCCAATGCCTAACCCTTTCTGTCATGATCGTGGCCTGAGTCCTATCAACTCGTCTCTTTCTGTCACGATCGTGGCCTATTGTGCCATGATCATGGGTTGTGTTTTTAGCCCGAAACTCTTCAAAACTTCTCCGTTCTTCACCATTTACCCTGAAACACTAACAAACACATCAAGATACCTCAAAAATATAACATTTAAGCTCAAAGACTTATAGTAACCTATAAAAAACACTTAAACACATAAACTAACACAATTAAAACATAAATACACACTAAACACTTAAATTAACACTAAATACCTAACAAATTAAACCCTAAAACATCATGCAAATCACAACTATCAACATACATTAGGCATGTGAAGTCATTAAGATTACATAGATATTAAAATGTAATTGATTAACATTTATCCATGTTTTTTCCATTCAATTTATTGTCATGTTTTAATACAAATATGAATTGACATTATTTATTAAGTCTAAAATATGTATACTTGATATAACATATTTTTCATATAAATCAAAGAGTATGTCAAATAGATAGAAAATTGGCCTTCTTACATGGGCAATTGACTCTCACGGGCAATTGACTCTAGTATTTGTAATGACTAGAGATTAGGCAAGTTTAAGTTTATTATCAAGGTGATAATAGAGATCTAATGTAAGAAACTTAAACCTTAAATGTTGAATTAGATGATAAGTCAACAGAAAATCAGTTTGAAGTGATCATACGGTCACCATATGTGTCTAAAGTTGCTAGATGACGGTTTGGAAAGATAAAGCTAAGAGTACATAAGTGAACTTAGGTTAACCATTAAGTATGTTTGAACTAACATTTGTACAATATTGCATTTATGAAAGAGATATACTCCTAATTAATAGGAGAAGATATTGTAGCATATGACTCTTACCGTGTGTGCAGAAATGACCATAAAAAGGGATTAATGTAAGTCCAAAGATCTCAACTTACATTGTGTGAGATCCTAGAGGTTAAGTGAATCTCTTAATATACTATTAAGACTCTCCAATAATTCTTAAGAATTATTGGAGAGTCTTAAGAATTAAATTTAAGGTTTGGTACATTATAATGTCTGTAAAAGATTATGTTTGATAGGATCTTATAGGAAAATTCTAAGAAAGCAAATTAAATTCATTTAAAGGAAACTGAGAATAAAGGAAGGTCATTTTTTGATTGTTAACTCACATAAGAAAATTAGGTATTCTAAGGTGGCCACCTAGTTTAAGTAAGAGAATGGAATATATTTATGAAATGATAAAATAAATGAGATTAAAAGGTATTCAAATGTAAGATATGACCTAGGATATAGCATACAAAATTTTACTTAAGGATCGATTGATTAATCAAGACATCATATATTTTTAATAGATATATGACTATGTGCTCTCCTCTTACACTAGTCACAGAGTTTACTAGACAAGTATGAGAGCGTGCAAAAATCATATTATCTAAACTCATCATATGTGAGTGGGAGATGATAACAAATAGACATACCAGATAAGTTTGACAAGTGATCTTCATTTATTATCTATTAATGATTAGTTAATAAATTGATATTATCTATAAATATGAGATTTTTTTATTTAAAAGATCAGATGATAGTCTTTGAAAAAACACTACTAAATAAAGAATTTAAGTATCCTCTAGTTAGTCAATTACAATCAAATCCTACTAAGTGATTTGATTAATTTAATGATGTATATGTTTGAAAGACGATGTATTTATTTATATGTTAGATAATATTTCTTACAGTTTGCAACTATGATCCAGTTTCTAGTAGGAAATGTTCCTACATTCTAGGGTACACCATAGTTAATCATTTCAATTAAACTTATGGTTATGAGGCATAATTTAGTTTATCATGAATCGATAGTGAGTCGACTGTCATTAAGCTCCTTTATGTTGGATTTTATGGATATGATTTTATGAATTTGGCTTCTTTCCCAACACCTCCTGGGATAAATGTACAAAAATATACTTGAAGAGATGCGATTCACACTGAAATTTATCAAACATGACCATCCTAGTGGAGTTCCCTATTGCTTCGTCGAGACAGCGTTGTTAAATGAAAAAAGTTTACCAAATTTTTAAGGTGATTTTTACCTAAAAATGCCTGAAGTCAATAACTTCTCCAAAAATTGACACTTCAACAAGTTTAACTTAAAGTGTGATGAGAATTTTATCGAGTTAAAAAGAGAATATAGAAGAGAACACAGAGTTTGTTCAGTTAGGTTTTTTATTTAGATTATATGTCGAATTAGACTAGTAGATATTTTTCTCATAATTTCTATATGGCTTTTTTTTTGGCTCTGGTTGAATAGAGGGATAACACAAGGTTACCTTATTGCTTGTACTAGGTTCAAAAGGTTTAGCTACACAAAACCTAAGAGACAACAACAGCAACGATATTTAGTAGAAATCTCGCTATGACACAGGGTCTGCGAAGGTCCAGTAGTACGCAGCCTTACCTCTAACTAGTAGAGAAGTTATCTCCAAATTTTCAAAGAGAGAACCCTAAATTTTCAAAGAAGAAATTGGAAGCAAAATAGAAAGACTGTATACAAAAGAAGGTTACTTGATAATAGATTTGTAGCAATCAAAAGACTCAATGAGTCTAATCGAGTAGAAGCTAAGTGTTCATTAAAATAAGCACAATTGGGAAGCTAAATCATATGAACTTAATAAAGATGTGGGGATATTGCATGGAAGGGGAGCAAAGGCTTGCATTTTATGAGAAGAAGCATGGATTATTAGCATAAAACCTTTCTTCTAGAGCACTAGATTGGAAGAAAAGAACTAAAATTATTGTGGGAATGACCAAAGGTCTAGCTTATTTACATAAAGAGTGATTAAAGTGGATTTTACACAATGATGTAAAGCCATAAGACATATTCTTATACTTGAACAACCACCCAGAGATGTCAGATTTTGGAATTTCAAGACTAGAAGATAGAAGGGCCCTTTAGAATTTAGATTTCTCCATAATGAGAGGAACTGGAGGTTATATGGCTCCCGATTTGACTTTTAAGATTCCTATCACTACAAAAGTGGATGTTTACAACTATGGAGTCATTTTTATGGAGAAGGTTAGTAGAAAAATCTTAGAGTAGAGATCCTTTTTATTAATGGTAATGGTGAGGTGGAGTGCCAAGGTGTAGTGAGTTGGATTAAGGGAAGGATCTCTGTCTTCTTCTTTATTATCACTAATTTCAGTGACATGAGAAACATTTTGCATTTCCATAAGGATTAAGGAGCCTCACGTTCTCCATGTCATCGTCAACATCGTGGACCGTTAAAGAAGACTTCCTTACCGCCCTATTAAATAATTAATATGATTAATTATATATGTTATTTTAGATAGTGGGTCCCATAATGCCACATGATCTTCACATGATAGTGGGACCTATTATTTGATTGTAAAAATAATAAACAATATCACGTCAATGTTGGCATGTAATTAACCTTTCATAAAGTTATCCCATCAATTTTCCTTCCACATATGGTCTATTTTTCACATTTTCAAAATGTTATGGTTCAAATTGAATGACTTGAAACATTAGAGTTTAACTTGTATTCTACTTTCAACATTGACATCCAAAATGCACTTTTAGCCTATAATTAAATTCTTGTTCAAATTCTGGATGTTTACATTTTTGTGAATGATGCATGGAGTTAATTAAGTGAATTTGGAGTTTTGTGTTATTTGATTAATGAAATAAGGGAGGGGATTAAAGGAAGTTCGTAATGGGTTTAGATCGAATCTTTTTTTAAATCATATTAACTAGAATTTTGAGCTCTATTACATTTTAGTTTATTGTCAAATATTTAGGCAATAGATGATTGTTTATTATATATTACCAAGCCTTTCCTTTCGATTGTCTATTATCAATATGATTCTCATCATCATTAGGCTTGGCTTTCATTGAATATTTTAGTTAGGCACATACTCTTAGGTATGATGATTTAAATTGCTTCTTAATAGAGTGATTTATGGTGTTCTTACATAGTATGTGATCTATATTTATAAGAGCAGAGAAGAAAATCGGTTAATATTTTATGCTTTACTTATTTGAAATTTGATTAATTATTAGTTTATATTTTTATATCCCAATTAATACAAAAGATATATGTGTGTAACAAGCAAGAAGTAACTTGTCATTAGGATTGTAGGTTATGACATGCTTATGTTGTTACTTGTTACGCTGGTCATTTTCCATTTTAAGCATCATAAGATTGGGAAAATGGTTATGTATATAATCATATTTATGGTATTGTTAATGTATGTAAATTAGTAATCATGTTTACTTGATCATTCATGTGTCTTGTTGAAAAGATTGTCCATGTTCCATTTAACAAATAATGTTACACATAATTAGGTATAACCTTTAAGAAAATGATCAATTTTTATCAAATTTTAAATTTCTTAGTTCCATCTAGATGTTCTACATATAATTTAAGAATAAAATTCTTTCATTCTAATATCTCAAGTTAATATTTTGAAGGAGGAATGGAGCATATCCTTCAGTGTATCTAAAGTCATTATTACCATTCATTAAGTTTAATTTTCCTTATTCAAATGTGTTTCTGCTTTATAAATGTTAGTAACTTTCATGGTTGTATTGTCCATAGTTGTTTCAAATGGATGAAGATAACCTTTCGAGACAGTCTAATATAATATAAATGTCAAATCTACTATATATAGGATCTAAAGGGTCCCATTGAAATGAAGAAACAATTAAGAGAAAAAACAAAAAATATTTAAATATAAGAACTGATATTTATAATCACTTTATAAAAACTAAAATAAGTAAAGGGATCATTAAGATGAATTATAAGTTTAGTCAAAATTTTCTTACTAAAGGTTCAATAGGTGAAACTTCATATTTGAAAAGGTATATTAATATATATGATTAAAGAATCATAGGTTTCTATGCTTGATCTAACAAAAGGCAAACAAGAAATGGCTAAAACGAACTATGATCTTAAAAAATCTAAGCATTTTCTTATGAGGACATTCACTAGGCATGAATACCCATTTTCAATCATGGATCATATTGACATCAGGATGTTTGTTATGCAATTTTAGCTCAATTTCTAACTTTCCTACCTAGCATACCACTAAAAAGAATATCTTTGAAATTTATGATGTATAGAAAAGTATGAAGTTGAAGATGTTATTAGTTAATAATAGGTAATAGCAATTACATAAGATATATGGACATATGGAAATCAAAAGAATGATCATATGCCAATGATATCACATTATATATTAACAACAGTTAGATTTTATATAGTTGCATCATGAGGTAAGCACTTAGACTTAGATAAATTTTTATATTCATTTTTTGTTATATTATTTAATTTTGCTTAGAAATGGTAAGTTCATCTATGTTCCAACATCTCATACAACTGATAGACTAATGGGTGTGTCGGTTAATTATTTGATAGACTAGAATATTGACACATAATTATCAATAATAACTTTGGACAATTATGACATAAATAATATGGAGGTGTTTAAAAGTTAAAAGAGTTCATATAACCTATATACTAGTTATTGAAGATACATGTGAAGGTATTAAGACTAAAGTAAAGACGACAGAAGGAGATACAAAGCATTTCTCTATCATTATTGGGCTACAGTAAGGCTCCTTATTGAGTCCTTTCCTATTTATAGTAGTAATAGATGAGCTCAACAAGAATATCTAAGGGGATGTGCCTTGGTGTATGTTATTTATTGATGACATTGTTTTAATGGATAGGACAAAAAAGGTGTCAATGTTAAGTTAAAACTTTAAAGGTATAAGCTAAAGTCGAAGGGCTTTAAATTGAGTAAGATTAAGACTAAGACTAAGTAAGTAGAGTGTAACTTTTTGGGGCATAGGTTGGCAAAGATAAAGATTGGTTCAAAAGTTACACAATAAAAGAATGTTTTAAGTACTTAGGATCCATCATCCAAAGAAATAGCTAGATTGATGTAGACATAGGTCACTGTATCAAACCAGGGTGACTTAAATGGAGGGGTACATTAGGACTTTTATGAAAAAGATATCACTCAAGCTAAAAATTAAATTTTACTATTTAGCAATTAGGTCAGCCATGCTCTATGAGGCTAAGAATTGGCCCATCAAATAAGTTCATAATCATAAGTTAATGGTGACAAAGATGAGGATGCTTTGTTAGATTTGTAACCTTACTAAAAGAGATAGATTCACCAATGTGATGGTAAGAGCAAAATTAAGGGTGGCTAATATTAATAAAAAATTAGGGGAGAGAATGCTTGGGTGATTCGAACATATTAAAAGAAGACATCCTAATATCTTAGTATGAAGATGCGAGAAGATTATATTTAGGGACTGTAAGAGGAAGAAAGGAAGACTTAGGAAGAACTGGAGGAGGTGATTAGGAATGATATGGCTATATTGGAGCTTACCAAGGACTGACCCTCAATAGGAAACCTTGGCAAACTAGAATATAGGTAAAGGATCTCACATAGAGAGGTCTTTCTCTTTTTCATAAGTCTTTTAAACTTTTTCCTTCGAGTCTTGTGTTTAGCCTAAACATTTTATTTGTAGTACTTCTCCATTAGTTATTTAACCTAAACATTTCCTTTCTTAGCCTACACATTTTTTCTTTCTTTTTCAATTGTTTGTTTGTTTTATTTATTTATTTTTCTTCTTTCTTCTTTGTTTATTTATTTGTTTATTTTATCTTTTATTTTTAATCTTCACCTTTTTATCATTATTGTATTATTTATTTTATCATTTATTTTTATATTTTACTTTTATTTTTATGTATTTATTTATTTTTATTATTATTTGTTTATATTTTTAGCTTTTGTTTTCTATGAATAGTTATCAAAAACATTGTGTTCTTTGTTTCATCTCTTTTTCCTATGGGTATATCAAAAAAACAGCTTCTCTACTAGTTGTGGGTAAGATTGCTTACTTTTGGATCTCTCCAAATGTTGCATCTCAACGAAGCTACTACTGGGATGTTATTGTTATTGTTTTTGAACATATCATCTAGTGACAACATATCATCTAGTGGGCTTCTCAACTAAAACTCAAGAGAAAGCAAGAAACTAAAATGTTTAGAACAATTTTTAGTTATCACGCCCTAAATTTCTATTTAGTTTTCGCAATTACTATTTATTCATATTAATTTATATTTTTCCTATATAGTGTGCTTATTTCTAATTATTTTTATTCTTGGACTTAAATTTTTAAGGCATTTGCATTTTGGTGTTTAAAAAAGAAAATTATGATTTTTGTTAAAATTAATTTAAGAAGAGATTTTGAAAATCATTGATGAAAATTGAGAATAAATTTGGTTACTTTAAATTTTTAGAGAAATAATTAAAAATAAATGTATTTAGTTAATAAATTATAGGAAAATGCATTAGAGATGAAATAAACTGCCAATATTAAAGGAAAATTATTTTGAGGTCAACGATGTGCTAAGTAGGTGTTAAAATAAATGGATATATGTTTAAAAATAAAAATAAAAGGTACATAAACAAATAAGGACATAGAGTGAAATAAGTGGAAGAAATGTATCCATTCATTAAGGGCACAGTTGGAATTCCACACTATGGGACATAGATGGAATTTTTTAAAAATGTATGTTAATTAGGGTTTAGGAGCTGTAAAAAGAGGGAGATTTGTGTTAGAAGGGGATGACACTCCCAAAGGAGAAGAGGAAGAGAGAGTGATGAAAAAGGGGGGAAAAAAGGTTTAGAGGAAGAAGAAGATTTGATTTCTAACAATAGGTGGGTAGGATTACATCCCTTCCTAAACTCCTTTTGAAACAAATTTTTTGGACAATTTTGAGCAAATTTTTTCTAGAAATACCAATCTTTCATAGCTAGTTATATATATCCTAATTGGTTGTAAAAGGGTTTAAGTAAATACAGTTTAGTTTGTGAGATATAATGTAATAAGTGTAACTTTTCTGTTTTGTACGTAAATGACTAAGATTTTTTTCTCTAATAATTTCAAGGTCAAAAGTTATGAATTTAACAAAATAAAAGTTATATGTATACGTGTCTAGTTTATTGTCACAAAAAGGCAAGTGGCCATATTTTATAGGTTAAGAGATATAGTCGGATTTTCGAAACTGATCTGTCTAGCAGAACAAAAATTGAGTCTAGGATTATACTCATGATTTGGGTACCTAGAGAAATAATTTAGAAGTTAGTTAAAACATGAAAGTTGTAGGTTTAGACATTTTGTAATAGTTTGTAAAATTATTTGGGTAAATTTGTAATGATTTGGCAGATATAGCTGATTTACCATTGAGTTTTTAGGTTGTTATGACATCAAATGTGTTATGTTGTTGGGAGCTAATTTCGGGAACTATAAGAACTGAATTTGGGAGGATGTTCAATGTGAAAGTTAGATATATGTGCTTTCTTTGTGTTTGTGTCTGTATTTGTGTGTGTGTACGTGTGTGTGTGTGTGTGTGTGTGTATGTGTGTGTGTGTGTGTGTGTGTGTGTGTGTGTGTGAATAATAAGTGTAGAAAATTTGTGGTTTAGATCTAAATGGTTTTCAAGTTATGCTTGTTGAGAATTTGTTACTTTATGATTAAATTTTTTGATTATTGTGAGTCATTATAAATGTCCCGTCAAAAGGTTATTTACGTGAATTAACAGAATTACTTGAAATGGATGGTGTAGGAAAAATGAAATTTCTTAAGTTGTCAATGCTTTTATGCATAAATATTATGATTATTAGATTGTGTAGAAATTTTTTGGCATATTCCTTGAACTTTTTGCTAAAGTGAAAATTGGTTATTTGTTTGAAAATATATAGTGAAGTGAGGTGCCTTCCAAAAAAAATTGATAATAAATGGATTGATTAAATAAAATGAATAAAACTCTTAAGTGAGCTAACTTAGGCAAATTTTCTTAAACAAAGACCTAAGTAAGATGACTTAGGCAAATCTTTAAACAAAGACTTAAGTGACGTGGTTTAGGCAAAAGACCTAAGTGAGATGACTTAGACAAATTTTCTTAAAATAAGACCTAAGTGAGATAACTTAGGCAAATTTTCTTAAACAAAGACCTAAGTGAGATGACTTGGAAAAAAAATTTTAAATAAAGACCCAAGTGAGGTGACTTAGGCAAAAGACGTAAATGAGGTGACTTAGACAAATTTTCTTAAAGAAAGTCCTAAGTGAAGTGTCTTAGGCAAAAGAACTAAGTGAGGTGACTTAGGCAAAATGTCCTTAAACAAATACCTAAGCACTTAGGTAAAATGTCCTTAAACAAAGACCTAAGTGAGGTGGCTTAGGCAAAAGACTAAAGTAAGGTGACTTAGGCAACGAAATAAGGATCCCTATGTTAAAGAGTTAATGGAAATGAATAAAACTTAATGAAGGACATGTGTAATGAAATTGAGCTACATGGGTTTTTCATACTTGGAATGGTGTTACTTGTTTAAGGAAATAATATATTTTCAAATGGTTGATGATTATGATGATTGATGAACTTATGCTTTAATGACTATAATGATGCTTGATTCAAGAATAGATTTCTTACTTAAATCTTGATGTGAAATGTGAAAATCAACCTTATGGCTTAATGTAGGTGATGCATGTGTTGGAGTGTTGTTGATACATCAATAAGCATGGTTATATGTGAATTTAGGTTGTAAAATTACTATTTGTTTTCACAAGTAAAAATAGTTTTTGTAATATAAATGAATTTTATTATGCAAGACCACTCATGAATAAAATTATTTTTCCTCACTGAGTGTAATAATCATGTTTTCATTGTTTTCCCCCTCAAAAAGGCTATTTGAGTAAACTAGCCACCAACAACAGTAATGAGCATAACTAAGGTCTGGACAAGGTCGACCAAAGTTGTTGAATTGATCTCATTTTCTTAAGTATTTGGAACACTATGTTTTTGTATGTCAATACAGACATTGGGAGCATTAATGTGGTAGTGAACTTTTAAATTGAAATTATTATATGTTGTTGTTACTAAGTAGGATTTGAAATAATATAGTGAATGATGATGGAATTACACTTAGAATATTATGATGAATAAATGAATAAATTATGTTTATTTGAACTTAAAATGTCTTGTTAATTGAATGGTGACTAGATGGATAAAATGTACGAATAGGCCAAGTCATATTCGCTCATAAGGTTAGCTTGGCACCCTAGTGGCAGGTTAATACTATGTTGTGCACCTCAAGCCTTATTAAGGTGGGGGTGTGACAACCATACCCATGGTTCACTTATTTTACAAACAAAATAATGAGAAAATTTTATAACTATTAAAATGTAATTGTTAATACCATAAAAGTCACTATTATTTTTTAATATGAGAAACAATCTTATTATTGTTGATTATTATTTTTGAAAGGTAGATGATGATCAAGCTTTAATAGAAGTTTATATCTTTAAATAGTTGTTATATGATTTTCTGTTTAATTACCAGTCAAGAATAGGTAAAATGTACGATCATAACATTTCAATGTTATGTTTAGCTTTTATTAAAACATCCTCATCAAACAAGAAAGTTGTTAGATTATTTCTTAGTCTAAAAGAATTTATGAGCAGAAAAAAGATTTAAGATTTCATATAATAAAATAAAGTTGAATAATAATTTGAATGTTGATGTTTGCAAAACATCATAAAAATTTTGACATATTATTATTGTGAAAGTTGATTGAAACTCAATATCTAATTATGCAGATAATTGTGCGAAATTTGTTAATTACCCTAATATCTATTGTTGGTTTCAAGTCTCCTTTTTATACTAGTAGCAAGTCTTCATTATAGTCGATATCATCCAATAACTTTAAAAGCCTTAATGTTTGCTAGAAGTTGGTTATGGAATG
>JANQAP020000504.1:4031138-4057339 GCA_026874005.2 Erythroxylum coriaceum
TAAAATATAACTTTATTTATTAAACTACATGAACCTACACAATAATTTTTTTATTTAAACTTTTGTAACAAAAATTTATTTCGCCTCCGGATAATTTAGGATGAACCATAGATTTTAATGATATCAACTATCATAGAAAAAAGGAGGGAGTAGTAGTTTTCTTTTTAATCAATTTAGGTTGTAAAACAAAAAATGTAGAATTGCCAAGTTGTAGGTCAAACAAAACATGCAAATTATTCAACTAGTAAGCAGTAGATAAACCTAACTCGTAGACTTTGGAGGGAATCCAAACAAAGCATTATATATAAAATAAACACATTGAAAATGCGAGTTAGAGCTTTACTATCTGTCGACGTATTACGTATATACATTAGTTGCATCGCATAAGCTTCTAAAATGGAGCTAACCTCACGCATCACCTTCAACTACTTAGCAGTGTTTGCGTCACTGACCAAAGTCCTGAACGGACTTCACCAACAAGAACAGACGCGTGCCTAGAATACTAGAACTAGCATTCTCGTTCTGAAATTGACGACATTGGTCTCTTGACCATCCACTCATTTTATTAACTCATATGATAGCATCACAAGATTTCATCCCTTGAATTATTTTATATTATGTAAATCAAGAGTTTCAGACAAACACACGCCAATAACAAACTTATAAATCTTTTAAAATAAAAAGCTATAAATATTCTAAAATCAAAACTTTGGTTCGAATTCTTACATTGTACTGCAAAGTATTTTGCCTTTGGCTTATACGAACTTCTGCTTTAATTAATCATATGATTTTCAAATTGATGATATTTACCTTTGGTTACTAGGAAGTTGTGATTTATAAGAATATGTTTTTGCATGTACTTTTTATTTTTATTTTTATCAATTAATAAATTTAATATGTTCCAAATTACGCAATGGTTGAAAGGTAAATACCACCACGAAAACATTCTGAGTTTGGAAAATACAAGCCTTCTAGTTCTTTTTCACACACTCAAGTCCCAACTTAGGAGACAACAGAGCTGAAAATTGCAAGCTCACGTTCACTGTTGAAATTTCTTTCATCCCCGCAGATCAAACAGCCACCTGTACAAAAACAATTAACCATTTTGTCTAGTTAACTTAACCATATCAAGGGGTCACTTGTTAACCCACATAGCTTTATCCGAGCCACACCTCCTCTACTCTCTCTCGCTTAGTCAGACACACACACACACACACAAGTTACTGGTTCACTTAGTAAAATAGTAACCTTTAGTTCTCTTCCATCTGTCTCTCTCTCTCTCTCTCTCTATATATATCTATCTCTGCGTTCTGCAGCAAGAAACAGGTGTATTGCAGCAGAGAGTTTCAGCAGAGGACACACCATCTAGTTAGTTAAATAACGGCTTTTTCCTCTTCCTTCTTTCTTCCCATTTTGCCCTTCCCATCTTCTCCAACTTATCCTGCTTCAAATTTCACCGTCTCCGCTGAAAACTCTGTTGTCATTGGACGTCGTATACATACTTGTTCTCTGAACTTGCTTAGCAACCCAATTCAAAGATGATTAGCTGGAATGATATTTACACCGTTTTAACGGCGGTGATTCCTCTGTACGTGGCCATGATCTTGGCCTACGGCTCTGTACGATGGTGGAAGATTTTCAGTCCCGATCAATGCTCCGGCATCAACCGTTTCGTGGCCATATTCGCGGTGCCACTTCTGTCTTTTCACTTTATCTCGAAGAACGACCCTTATGCCATGAACTTCAGGTTCATAGCAGCAGACACGCTTCAAAAGATTATAATGTTAGTCGCTCTTGGGCTTTGGACAAACTTAACAAAAAATGGAAGCTTGGAGTGGATGATCACAATCTTCTCTTTGTCAACCCTTCCCAACACGCTTGTCATGGGCATTCCGTTACTGATCGCCATGTACGGCGAGTACTCCGGTAGTCTCATGGTTCAAGTTGTGGTCTTGCAGTGTATCATATGGTACACTCTTTTACTCTTCCTCTTCGAGTACAGAGGAGCGAAGATTTTGATCATGGAACAGTTCCCTGAAACAGCAGCGTCAATTGTTTCCTTTAAGGTTGACTCCGATGTTGTATCTCTCGACGGCAGGGACTTCTTAGAAACGGACGCTGAAATCGGCGACGACGGCAAGCTTCATGTGACTTTGAGGAAGTCAAATGCTTCCATACGATCTCTTGGTCCAGGTTCGTTCTCGGCATTGACTCCACGACCTTCGAACCTCACCGGAGCAGAGATTTACAGCTTGAGTTCGTCGAGAAATCCAACACCAAGAGGCTCAAATTTTAACCATTCTGATTTCTACTCCATGATGGGTGTTCAGGGTTTCCCTGGTAGACACTCAAATTTTGGTCCCGCTGATCTCTACTCAGTTCAAACGTCGCGAGGTCCAACCCCGAGACCATCAAATTTTGAAGAGAATTGCGCTCCAATGGCGACCATATCTTCTCCTAGATTCGGTTTTTATCCTGCTCAAACAGTACCCACTTCGTACCCTGCTCAAACAGTACCCACTTCGTACCCTGCTCCAAATCCGGAGTTTTCTTCGACGAACAACCCCAAAACCACCGTAAAAAATCAACCGCAACTACAACAGCAGCAGCAGCAGCAGAACAGTGGCAAAGCAAATCATGATGCTAAGGAGCTTCACATGTTTGTGTGGAGCTCGAGTGCGTCACCGGTTTCAGATGCCGGTGGCCTGCACGTCTTCGGCGGTAATGATTTTGGAGCTACAGAACAATCGGGCCGGTCTGAACAGAGTGCGAAGGAGATAAGGATGTTGGTGACCGACCAAAATGGCGAAAGCAAAGGTACTAACAAGCATGCATGCACTTAAACATAATTGTATGCGATTAGTAGTTTTTTATTAACAACGGATTGATGTATTGCGGTTTCAATATGGTTAAAGTTTTGGTCCCTTTTTTGTAAGCTATTCCACAAGGTGGAGAGTTTGTTGGTGAGGACTTCGGCATTGGTGGTAAAGCAGATGGAGAAGAAGAGAGGGAAAAAGAGGGACCAACTGGACTTAACAAGCTTGCGTCAAGTTCAACCGCTGAGCTCCACCCAAAAGTGGCCAGGGCTCCGGAATCCAGTGGCAACAAGCAAATGCCTCCGGCGAGTGTCATGACTCGTTTGATATTGATCATGGTGTGGCGAAAACTCATTCGCAACCCTAATACTTACTCCAGTCTCATTGGCTTGGTTTGGTCTCTTGTTGCTTTCCGGTTAGAAACTAAGCGAGCCCTTTGATTTAGTTCACATTCTTTTCTATCGTCTCATTTTGACAATTCATAGTAATAAATCATTTGAGTATGATTGAATTTTCTGTGCTCGTTATAAATTTCTCAGGTGGCATGTGGCTATGCCTAAAATAATAGAGAAGTCAATTTCTATACTCTCTGATGCTGGCCTTGGAATGGCGATGTTCAGTTTAGGTATGATTTTTGTTCAAGTTATCATCTTTTCTTTATCCTTTCACTACTATCTCCCTCTTCTTTTACCCAACTAGTCGGAACAACTTCTGCAACCTATCATACCTTTTTAAGTTTGGTACAAGGTGAAATTCGTTAATGATAATTTGGTCAATCCAAGTGAAGGGTATGGGTTGGGGTCATGAATGCTCACAACTCATGACAACCATCCATTCCATTCAATTTTTAGTGACCTTTGGGAGTTGTTAATTAAACGGGTTTTTGTCTTAGAAGTATAAATAGATTGACCACCCGACACATGGGACCAGTTTAGCTCGCGGTCCACCGTTGGTGGGTACCCATTGGTGATGGCTACGCATTTCGCCCTTTGAATTATGGTTTTTGGTAAAAAGTAGTTGGGAGTAAGAAAATTAAATTTGTGTTGTCTGATTTTTATGTTATTTTTGTTGAAATTAAGGTTTGTTTATGGCCTTACAACCAAAGATTATTGCGTGTGGCAACTCCGTCGCTGCCTTTGCCATGGCCGTTAGGTTCCTCACTGGCCCTGCAGTTATGGCCGCTGCTTCAATAGCCGTTGGCCTCCGCGGTACCCTCCTCCACGTCGCTATTGTGCAGGTAAATATATCTTTTTTTTCCCACTTAATTGTTAACGTACCAATATCAGTACCCGTACCACGATTCAAAAATGAACTTTATTTTCCTTTACTATGTTTTATATTTCAATAATTCATTTAAACTACATTGAAGAATATTGTCTTGTTAATCCTGATCTTTGTAATAGGCTGCACTACCACAAGGAATAGTTCCATTTGTGTTTGCCAAAGAGTACAACATACATCCAGCTATTCTGAGCACTGCGTAAGCATAAGCTAGCACCCGATATTTAAGTTACTTTTAGAGGGTAGTCCGTAGTCGCTGATTTTCTTAAAAAATTATAGTAACTCTTTTCAATTTTCTTTTGGTGTTGCAGGGTTATCTTTGGAATGTTGATAGCATTACCAATTACTCTAGTCTACTACATACTTCTTGGATTGTGATTTCCCATTTATAGTCGCGGAGAGAGAGAGAGAGCAAATGAAGAGAATTTCGGGTTGCTGAATGTGTGCAGCTGTTGAGTTCAACAAAGTAGATATGTTCCTTGTTACAAGAGGGTTCGCCCGGCAAAGAAGGTCTAGGGTAAAGAATTTGCCTCCAGGTCCCAAGATTTTTGGAGCTAAAAGAATTACTTATCAATAGCCCTGATATCAGGATCCTGCACCCACTAAGAACCAAACTGTGTTTAGTTTATTCCTTTGAATTGATCCAACTTTGATGGTGGTGATATAGGAGCAAAGAAAGCCGGACAGAAATATAGCCCAGGAGACCTGAGTGAGCAAAAACAGGAAGGCAAAATAAGTTGTTCATGGAGGGGATTGCTATATATCTTAATTATCTTCGTTGGTTCTCTCAATCATGTAAAGACTGATTTGAATATTCTTACCAAAGTGACAACCCAAGTGAAAATGAACAAGCGCTGAAGATGAAGGGAGGGTGAGAGGTGGTTTTTTGTTCTTCTAGTTTTGGATTTGCTCCGTTGGTCGCAGTGTTGGCTCTTACTGTCCGTAGATCCGGCAATTATTTACGTTTGTCGTTTTGTGTAGAAAAATTTGTAATATGAATGAGAAAAAGGGCCATTAACCGTTGATCATTTTAATTACTATATAATAATGTTAATGATACAGTTTATAGTAAGACAGCATGTTCCATGTCTTTCCAATTAAGGGAAAAGAAAAAAGAGGACAAGGCGAAATTAAGAGGGCATTTAGATTTGTGACTGCGTGGGGCTTTGTGCACGGCTCTTGCGCATACATTACGAGGAGCCAAGAGATGTGCTCAGCTATCTTAACTTTCGGCTTTTGTTTCGCTTTTCAATCGTACCCTACCTTCGTATAGCCAATTGGAGTTGTGGCTTTGAATGAATAGACTAGTGAAGGAGGAGGTGCCGTGGTGGGTTGGTCAAAAATTTCAACTTCCTTTTCCCAACTTTTCCTTCCAGGAAAGTGACTGCACAGATCATCCCTCTATTTGGCATCTTATTCATTCTTTTACAAAGTCTCGTAGGCCGTAGCTTTTAGCCTCACCAGTTGTTCTGGGATCTTCTCTCAACTCTTTTCCCTGTTCCGAAGCACTCACATTTCTTTGGTTATATTTGCTTACCAAGAGGTAAGCAATGTTTCTAGAGAGTTAGCTGTGGATAAAGTTGATCTATTGTAATCATAAAATTATAGGTTTAAACTACTGAAATAGTTATTTTATAAAAATATATAAAAAATTTATGTATAATATGACTCTTTCTATATTGAGCACGTTGATTTAGGTAAGTAATGCTTTTTAAGTATTCAATACACAACTTTTGAAGAAAATTAGTTCCACAATTTTGCACAAATGTTTTTGAAATTACAATAATCACACCCCTACCAGTCCAACTAAAAGTTTCCAAGATGGCACCCAATTTCATCCGTCATGTGAATCCTTTGATCAGCCGTTGCCAAACCCAAGACTTCCATCTTAGAGTGTGTAGCAGTAGGAGACATACTTTTCACAGAAAAGTCAACATTTCAAGCTCTAATCTCAAAACCCCTACAACAACACCAAATAGGCATTACTCAATAGTCGCCACGCACAGGCACACTAATCGAAAGTAATTAAAGATTTCGATATTCTCCTAATATATATTCCTATTTGTGGTTAACAGCAAGGAAAGCAAGTAAGACCAGCATGCCCGGGCGAGAAAGCGATGGGCCTTAATGGAGTGACAGAGAAAGTCAGGGTGGCGATGAAGTTCTCACGTGGGATCAAAGGGATATTGCATCGAAATGGGCTACGTGTGCGGATTTCGAACCTCAAAATTCTATCCCAATCTAGTGCTGAAATTGAGCCTAAATACTTCGACAAAAATTTTGGACCGGACCACCTCCTAGTCCTAGACATCAATTAATAGGTTTAAAATCTCTCATTTCAAGAATGAGATTCCAATACAATAGCTTCTCTCCTTAGTGAAAGGTCATTCTTGTTTAGCACACAAACTTGAAAGTTTCAATGGAGATTTTCCAAGAAAGATTATAAAGAAAATCTCTTTGCTTCCAAAAGCACACGATGTGGTATTTTAACAAACGGATAACATTTTATAAAGTGTCCAATCTTTTAAAAATTTTCAATTTAATGTTTATTTTAAAAAATTTTTAATTAAATGATCAATTTTTATAAATTTAACAATTCAATTTAAAACGTTAATTTTATTAATATTTTGTTGATTTGGATATAAGGTTTTTTTTAATCAATGACATATAAGATCTATGATCGTGTCGTTCGAACTTTAAAATTTATAAGCTTTCAAATACCACAAGCGCACGGGTTGCGATTGTAGTATAAGAGGTGTCGATCCCACGAGCAATGAGACTAATCTAATCGTAAAATCTAAGGCCAACAATATATGAACTTCAAAATAAACAATGCAACGAAAAGTAATCACAATAATTGAACTCAACCGCTTGAGTCAGAAATTAAACACGAAAGAATTAACAATTGAGCAATATGCAATCACAACAGAAATCAACCTAAAGAATTTACCAATTTATGATAAAGGAGATTTTACTTATCATTAATACTAACCTAGTCAATTATGTGTCAATGAAGTGTCGATTTAGACTGTCTTAGAGCTGATTACTCTCTCTCGAGTTATAATCATTAAACCCTTTATAAACCCTAATTAAATTATGAAATTTGCAATATCTCAATTCATAAATTATCCAAAACCTAATTAGATCTGAAGTACTCCAATAAACTATTGGAACATCACACAAGATCTCTCTCCTCATAATTACTAATATGATTTATTACGGTTTCTATTAAATCACCTAACTCTCATTAATCTGATTAATTTTTTTCATTTGGTTCACCCTCTCAGTTTATTACTGAATTATGCAATAACGTAATTAAATCACGACATTCATCCAAATAACACACTCAACTAAATTATCATTAAATCAAAATAAAATCCTGAAGAAGAGTTTATAACATCATAAATATTTCAAATCCTATCATCATATTATCTATCTCAATTCTATACATCGATAAAATTGAAACGAAAAGGAAATACAAATTGGAACAGATAATGGAAATCAGCGACATTGAAAAATCTCCTGATCCGAGAAGTATGTCAAGTCAACTTCGTCTTCCTCTTCCTTCTTCTCTTTCTCTCGGTATTCTCACTTTAAGGTTTCAATGGTGACTGTACATAAGCTCCTTTTCTCTGTCTCTTTATGTTCTTTTTATACTTCTTTAAGTTTTGGGTAACCCTAGGATTTTTTCAGAGTCCGAAAGGTCTAAAAAATTCCTCAAAACATGAAGTTCGTGAATTTCTACGCGTCTGTTCGACGCAAGCCACGATCGTGGCTCACATCCAAGCCTTCTGTCACGATCGTGGCAGTCTGTTCCTTGAGCTTCTATCACGATCGTGGCATATAGGCCACGATTGTGGGCCAAACCTAGAGCTTCTGTCATGATTGTGATGGCCTGATAAGCCACAATTGTGGGTCGTTGTTTCGATCCGAATGTTTCCGAAACTTCCCTGTTCTTCGATATTGACCCTGAAACACTAGCTAACACATCCAAGTACTTAAAAAATATAATATTTAAGCTCAAAAGCTTGTATTAACCCTTAAAACACAAAATATAAATAAATCACAAATTAACACAATTTTAGCCTAAACACAAACTAAATGATTGAATTAACAACTAAACACATATCAAACTATGCCCTAAAATACGATGCAATTTGCACTTATCAATCTACAGAGAAAATTAATTACCAATTGATCAACCCAATGTGCTAAAGAGGTATATGGACTGGGTGTTTCATTTCATATAAAAGATTAGTTGACACTTAAGTTTTATTTAGGTGCCTACATGTCATAAATAGAAAAAAAATTAGCTAAATCAGTAAAATACTAACGAAACTAACATTTTGAATTGAGTTATTAAAGTTATAAATAATTGGTCACTTAAATAAAAATTTTAAAAGTTTGAATGCTGAATAAAAAAAACTCAAAAGATTAAGTACTTTAGAATATGTTATCCCTATTAGAAAGGTCCTAAACATTTTACTTGCACATATATTGAAGGGTTAATTATAAAAAATTAAACTTTAGTCAATTTTTGTACCAAAAAAGACTTTAGTCAATTTTGCAATAATAGCCCAAATTTTAAAAGTGGTGTTAAAATATTCCACTTTTTAATTTGTTGCTAAAATAACCCGACCTTAAGTTTCCTGTTAATGTTGTTGACGTGGCTAACCACGTCAAATTTTTTGACATGCCACGTTCTAACACGTGTCTCTTTTTTTCAACTCATTTGTTCAATATCTAATTAAAATTTAAACACAAAGCTTAATATCCTAAATTATTAATACTCTCATGCTACAACACGATTACTTTACTGCAATCTCCCTTCGACGATAGTCCTCTCATGCTTCACTATTGACAGTTGATGTCTTTTGTTCTTCATGGTGCACTACTCTCCTGCTATCTCATTTTTATCATTGATTACTTAAAGTGTTTAAGAGGGTGATTGAGATTATTGTACATTTTTTTAGGTGAGTTCATATAATCCTAGGTTATCTGTTTGAGAAATAATTTAGTGTTAATGAATTAGTTTGATTGATCATTCATAGTTCTTATCATTCTTCTATTCTATTTCAACTAGCTCTAGTTTTTTTTCTAAGTCATCAGTGGAAACGAGTTTTGAAAGTGAGTTCATATAGCTCCTCTGTTTAAATTCATTCTCTTAGATATTAGTGGTATTTTCTTGGGCCATTGATAATTAAATTTCGAATTGTTCATTGGTGTGGTAGGAATTGAATTGGTGGGAACATGATCTTCCATAGTTAGAGAGCTTTCATCTCTATTGAAGTGACCATAGTTGAGGTAGAGGCAGAGCTATCCGAATCACTTCTCTTTCTTTTAGTTATGGTGCCTACTTGTATTAATTGAATCACTACCTAAATTGACTTTTGCTCTTATATAAATTAAAAAACTTGAATTCAATTTTCTTGATCTATTATGCCTGTTATTTTCCATAAACATCATTGTTGAATTATTAAACGTTTTTAATATAACTCTCTTTATATGCATGGAAAGGCATCTTAAACCTCTGCAATATTACTCTTCCTCTTAATGACTAGTAACAAATTGTTGAATAAAGCTATCAAATGTACTTTTCATATGAAGATGATAAAATGCTCTTCCAAATCTTCCTTGGTAATCTAGTTTATAGAATATGAAAAGAATGTAATGATATGATATTCTTAAATCATACAATGAGTAAAGAAGCTTTTCTAGTAGATTTCTTAATAAAAACTAGGATGCAACTTGTTATCCATAGAATGAATCAAGGCTACAATCATATTGTCATTAGCTATTGGAGACTATCTTTGATCTCTAGACAACTATAGAGCCTTTACATACAAGACAATGTAAGGAAACATGAATATGCTAGCTTGGGAGTCAATTGGTGGGGATTACATTCAATTCTTGATTGAATGTCTCAGTTCAAGTTTCCATTGTCTATTACTCTATTGTTTACCCAAGATGTTTTATGATTTTTTTCAATGATGGTTATTAATTTTTTTAAAAAAGAATAATGTTTCTGTTATTCTCACTGCTCTAACTAGGCTATCAATTTTCCATGTTAGTGCCCATTTGAGTTTCTATGAGTAGTTTATGTTCCTTTTCCCTACTTAATTTCTAATAGTAGTTATTCATCATCATCTCCTCAATTAGTATAAGGTAGCTTAGTCTTGTTATTCAAACTGTATTAGGTAAATTAAACAGTTAAGATGATGGGGATTTCAACAACTTATCTATTAAATTGCATATTATAATTAGGCAAATCATATTCATCTAGGCATTTGGATGTTTAATTTTATTTTATAGTGGTTGAAAATTGCTTAGTCTCCATATTGATCTTTTTAGGGATTGATAATGGAGTGACATAGAAAGTTACAATGGTGACGAAGTTCTAACATGGGATCGAAGGGATATTACATCAAAATGTGCGACGTATGCGAAATTTGAATCTCAAAATTCTATACCAATTTGGTGTTGGAATTGAGCCTAAAAACCTCGATAAATTTTTTGGACCACCTCCTAGTCTTAGATGTAAACATTAATAGGTTTAAAATCTTTGATTTCAAGTATGAGATTCCAATGCAATTAAGTGACCAATTTTTTATAACCTTAACAACTCAGTTCAAAATGTTAGTTCTATTAATATTTTGTTGATTTTGATATCAGATTTTGTTTATCCATGACATGTACGATCTACAAGGAAAATTAATAGTCAACTGATCATCCACATGGACTAAAATACTTAACCCAATTAACTATAGAGTGGCTTCTATAGTCTTGTTATTCAAACTGTAATAGGTGAATTAAAAAGTTAACATAAGGTGGATTTTAACTATTTATCTATTAAATAACGTATTATAATTGGGTGAATTATATTCATCTAATCATTTTGATGCCTAATTTTATTTTATAGTGACTGAAAAATTCTTAGTCTCCATATTGATCTTTTTAGGAATTGATAGTTGTTCTCTACTTCTATTTTGTTATTTTGTTCTTCTCTATATCAAATTATGGTATTTCAAAATCTGTTAAAGCAACATTCTTGGCATAACCTAAATGGTGAACTGAGTAGGTGGTTGTTTTCATTCTTTAACAACCTTGTTTTTATTTATTTTTCTTTTAGCTTCATATATAAAAGACTTATTCCATAAATAAGTTGCGGCAATAAAATCTTTAGAAAGAACATGTTATGGTCTTGGTTTGATAAGGTTATTGTAGTTTTGAGTTGTTACAATTTAATATATTTTGTTGGAAACTAATACTAAAATATTTTGTAATGCAGATGCTGGTAAATTTTAACTTTCACTATAGTAAGGTATTGGAAAGAAATGACAACAACAAATATATTAAGGGCAAGATCAAAAGGAAGAAGGATATATTGGTGTTGATCAACTTAGTATGTTAGTACTAAAAAGAGTAAAAGAGTATCGAAATATAAAGGACATAGAGTTGTATTTATGTTTTACAAATTTCCATAAGAGTCAATGAGATGTTTAAAAAAGTTGGGCTTACACTATGATAAAGACATATTATCAATGCTTTAGTGTATAAAAAAATTGAAGAACTATAATGTTGAAATATATTATGAGCATGGTTATGATAATCCTACAAATGATCGTGAAGAAATTGATTCTAATATTGATAACAAAGAGGGGTTATTCCAAGTTTATATGGAACAAGATGATGGATATTATGTTATCATGAAGAATACTAAATCTAAAAATAAAATAGGTGATGATGAAATTTATGCAATTGATAATGAAGAATATGTTATCGCAATAGCTAATGAGAAGAAATATAGGAAGGTAGGTAGTTGATTTGAATGTGATGGTGTTGTGGATGGGATTGGAAGCAATGGAAAATGCTGTAATAAAGAGCGAGGTTATTCAAACAATTCACAAAGAGAAGTAGGGAGTTCACATGGTTAGTGTAGTAAGTATGAAGATGGTGATGTTAAAGTTCAATCACTAATATATAGTGATGATGATAGGTACGAGGTCTCCAATACAAGGAAGAAATATATTGTTTTTAATCCAAAAGTGAACTTGAAAGATTTTTAGTTTAAAGTTGGCATAAAGTTTAAGGATGAGGTTCAATTTAGGGAGGCAATCATAAATTATGCAATTGCAGATGGATATGATGTTTTAATGATGAGATCTAGTTAAGAATGGAAGTTATTTGTAATCCACACTGCCCCTTTATGGTTCATGCTAGTTGGATTAGAAATGAAAAAAAACCTTTGTAATGAAGATATTAAAAAACAAGCAAACTTGTAAAAAAGTGTAAAGAAACAAGCAAGTTAGTGAGAAGTGGATAGCAAATGAAATCTTACACAAGTTTAGGAGGAACCTTAATTGGACAATTAGTAAGATGATAGATAATCTTCGAAAGAAGTATGCATTGCAAGTGATAGATAATCTTCAAAGGAAGTATGCATTGCAAGTGACTAAATCTTAATGTTATAGGGCTAAATGAGAAGCTGTTATGATGCTACGAGAATCAATGGAAGAGCTTTATGCAAAATTGTGAACTTATAAACAAGAATTATGATGAGTCAATAAAGAAGGACAATTCATCAACCAAAAATGGACTTGATAAAAAGTTTGGAAATCCAATGTTTAAGAAGTTTTATTTGTGAAGTATGGTTCCTTTGTGGTTTTTGAAAAATAACAAAGCTAAATGGATGCTTTTTAAAGACATTTTTTAGAAGTGCTTTGTTAGCCATAGTTGGGAGTGATATGAACAATTAGATGTATTCTATATGTTGGGTTGTGATTAAAGGAGAGGACTACCAATCTTGGCATTAATTTTTAAGTCTTTTTAATGAGGATCTAACCATTAGTGGGAATTATGGATGTTTGTGAGAAATCAACAGAAAGTAAACATTCTAATATTCATACTATTTATTAGTAAATATATTTTGAATTATTATACTTACATTATAATGTTTTATTTGTTCTTTTTTTCATGGTTTAGTAAACGCATTAAAGAAACTCTTCCCAAAAGTAGAGCAAAAAAAATGTGCTCGATATATAGGAGTTTATTTTGGTAAGTGATTAGTTGCACATCAAAAGTGAAATTTGATGAAATAATGGAATAATTGAAGAATGTATTGAAAAAGACTTACGATGACTTTAAAGCAAGGAATCCTAAGACTTTTATGAAAGCATTTATTAACACAAGGCCAAAATGTGAGATTGTTCATACAAATATATCAGAGACATTTAATGGATTCATTTGTGAAGTACGATTAAAAAACTTGATTAATATGCTAGAGGATATTTTAGTTGCTTTTATAATGACTTGAATTCATGAAAAAAGAGATATGATGATCAAATTCACTAATAATATATGTCCAAAGGTGAGAAAGAAAACAGAGACTGCATAATAAGAAGCAAAGCTTTGTATCACTAAGACAAATTGAAGTTCGAAGTTCGAAGTAATGCATTTTTCAAATAAGTTCATTATTGATTTACAAGTAAGAACATGTAAGTGTAGACTTTAAGATTTAATAGGAATCCATGTAAGCATGCATTTTCTTGTATTTCATATCAGAGGGAGGATATCAATGGGTATATAAGTCGGTAATACAAATGTGAATGTTATTTGAAGAGTTATCAATATGCTATGGAACTCACTGGCGGTCCAAATTTTTTTCGAAGACTAAAAACTTTCAGCCCATATTACCTCATTTGATTAAGAAAATGCGTGAAAGACCTAAAAAGGGTAGAAAAAGAGATAAATATGAAGAATAACGAAATCAAAATAAGTAGAGCAAAGTTGGAGTACTTATGAGATGTTAACATTGTTTTGAACTGGTCACAATAAAAGAGGATGCAAAAAATGAGGACCAACCTTTGAGACAACCTGAAATTGCTAAGGTAATTGTATACTGATTTATAACTTTTTTGTGATAATTATTCTTTAAATTTCCTATCATTCATTTCAAATTATACATGTATAATGCAGAGAAAATGGGGAAGACAATCGAAAATCTAGCACTTACATCATTGACAATGGTGCAAGAAGAAGAGGTAAACAATCAATATCTACAGGATCCAACATTGCAGTGTCTATCTTAAGAAGGGAGAAGAGGGTAGTGAGTGAATATTAATATTCACTTTTAATTTTGTTTTTTGATCAAGTTTTTTAAATATTATAAACAATTATATGTACACAGGCCACCTAAAGATATGAAGTAACATTTTGAGAAGTTAGTGGGAATACTTATTTTGCGATTTGTGACCAAACTACAAATTTTGGCTAATTATTTATTTTTTAGTCCTAATTGGTAATATACTTTTTGTTTGTAATTTTTTATAGAAGGGTGGAAGTTAATTTCAAGTGTTTGAAATAACTCAATCTTCTCAAAATACAAATGCTTAAACAATAACTACAACCTGGAGGAGATACAAAGTAAGGGCCAAAAATTCAACTCCAACTAAATATCATGTTGATGATGGTGAATCAATAACAAAATGAACCATGCTTAAACTTTGTGTTGTAATTTAGATATGTATTTGAACTGTGTGTTGTGATATGGATATGTATATTTATTTGAACTTTGTGCTACGATTTGAATAAGGATAGGGATGTTTGACTATCTTCGATAATTGATCTTCAACTATTTCCTTTCTATTATTTGTTTGTTGTAGTTTTAACTGAAGGTGTTGCATAATATTTTTTGTGCTAAGTAAAATCCTTTTTCTCCTCTTACAAATATATAACTATTAAAAACTATTTGAAGTTCTGATTCTTAGGATTATGGTGTGACATTCCAGTTAGGTTTAAAGATACATTTTGGCATATCTTTTTTGAAAGATATTGAGGCTCTTAAACTTATATTATCAACGTAATGGCAAATATTTTGTGTGCAATGTCAAAATAGTTTGATCACTATAAAAAATTCCTAAGAATGCATTGCAATATTTTGTGTACAATGTCAAAACAATTGGTCACTACATCAATAGCAAGGGTCTATCGCATGCAACTCCTTCCCATTTTGTTCTACTGTTGAAATATTTTGTGTACAATGTCAAAATAGTTGGTCACCATATCAATAATAGGGGTCCATCATATGCAACTCCTTTCTCATTCTGTTTTATTCCTTTAGATATTATTATGCTATAAGTTATTATTAAAAAGCATCACACACCCACGATATATTGTCACATGGAACCTACAAAATAAATATAAAAACAAAGATAACAAACTTATGTCAAATTTTGAAGTATTTATGAATATAAAATAAACTCAATTTTTACGAGCAATAATGAATCTTACAGATAAATTTCTTACCCCAATTTTTGGAAAACATGTTTACAATAGCAAAATCTCATCTCTTTTACCATGACCACATACTTACAAGTCACATTCAATTTGAATGATCATCATTCAATTCTATAACATTCTTATCATATACGTTATAATTGAAATAATCATAATGTGTTCATAAAAACTTAAGGGCAATATTCACATTTGCAATATTACATTGATAAAAATATTGACCAATATTAAGCTTAACACTTAATATTTGTAACTTTATCTTGTCGTTATAATTGGGCCAATCAATATAGGGAATTTGAAAAATTACTCAGGATAATGATTCCATATTGTATACTAAATATAGTAACAACAAGAATTACAAATCTTGTTGAACTGTTGAATATAATGACTTCTCTTGGCAAAATTGAGAGTATTTCTTTTCAACTTCTACTAAATCACAGTCTTCTCATATCAAGTATATACCAAGTGTAGATGTAATAAAATTAGCATACCCATTTTTCTATAATACACTCGATGGTTATGTATGATTAACACATATTCATATAGTTGTTATAATAGCAAACGAAAGGCTACAGATAAAATAATAGCTTACGATAAATGATGAATAGGTTTAAAAAAACAAAGCAATACTATAACTACGTGATAAATTATCCAAATAACCAATAGGGTAATTTTGAGTCATGTAAAAATATTGAAGCTTCTTAATAAACTAAAATAAAATCATTGACCATCAAACTAGCAAAGAATAACCTCTCAAACTAAAGTACAGCTAGACATAGGCAAGAGTATCTAGTCTTTTGTATTTTCTATTGAATGCCTCATTTTTGATGTCAAGTTGAAAATTTTTAGTCAAATTTAGAAATGCAAAACGAGTACCAAATTGGTGATATTAATCTACCACGAAAATCTTCACTCTACCATTATGATAATCAGACACAAGAATAACATCAAGAAAAGAAAAAAAACTTGAAATATAATTATTGGAGTAGTATCACACACCAACTTCTTCCAAAATAAGAAAAGAAATGAAAATTTGATCGTAAGTTGGAGCACAAAATTAAAAAAAAAAAAGAAAACAAAGTAAAAGAAAAGACAATGGACGTAGATCTCAAAATCACCTGGGTTGCAAGAGGCAGGAGGATCCTTTTGGAGATCCGAAGCCATCGTCAATTAGACATAGGGGAAAAAAAAAAGAAAGAAATCGTGCTTTTCATCTACCTTTTGGTCATGCCACTTCTTACTTACAAAAACACAACAAAATTATAAGAAGGAGATGACATATGGTAACTGGTCTTCTGTGTCATATCCGTTAGCATACAGTTGGCATGGAAGATCTGACACATAGAATCTCTCCCCCAGAACATATGCTTTACCCAAGAGTTTCGTATTGCAAGAGAGACCTAAGAGAGTCATATAGTATTCAGTTAGTATTAATTCAAGTAAAGTTTAAAGTTTTTTACATAATTAACAAAACTGTATTTAATTTCAATACTTAAATGAGGATTAGCCCATTATACAATCCACGAGAAGCAGATTTTTAGCCCACTTGGTGAATCCCGATCTAAGACTATATAGGCAGTACCACAACGAACAAGTAATGACCACGCAGGTCGCCGACTGTCGAGAATACCCATGTAATTAGGTAACTATGGAAAGCATACAACTTTATACACGCAGGTAGCCGACTGTCAATAATACCCACGTAATTAGGTAACTTAGGACATTGAATGTACATGGAAATGCATACAACTTTATACATAGTAACAAGTGACGTGACATGGGAGTTGTCAAACTGTACACTAAACCCATCTAATGCAAAACAAACAAATAAGAGTTAACTCATGAGCAGTCCAACCATTGGCAGAATGGCAGTTCCCCCTTGCTCTTTAGCTACATTAAGAACACATTATCAGGTTTATGCCCATTTCTTGCTAAATTAAACAAGAGAGGGCAATTCCGTTTGGTCTCCTTCATAATTAAAGACTCGTGTCTTTACCTTCTTGTTTTCTTCAAAGCTCTTAGATTCGTTGCGTTCTCTTGCCAATCCTCTCGACAGGTGATTTCCTGGACTTGCCTGTTTGGACACTTCTGCTTATTGTAATGTGCCGCTGGGACACACCTTTCTCTAATACTTCCAATTTAATCAAATCCCTGTTTTCCCTCACTTCTTGTTAAATCCTCTGGATCAATTTGATACTACTGTCAATTTCTTATGGGGTTTAATAATTTGAATCAATTATGCCTTATTACATCAAATGGATCAACTTAGACGTCTGTATTAATCTGGGTTTATATCAAAATCGATGGCTGTACAGATGACAAACCAATTACAGAGAAGCGACAATGACCATCCGATCTTTATCAAACGGACCACATTCCACATGGCGAAAATAAATGCAAAGCGACAGGCAATGTATTTGTGCGTTGGATGGGATTGATCATTCCGTTAGGTGACATGGACAGGTAGGAGTGATCATAGTACGGCTCATTGCACACGTGTCCAAAACACTGGTGGGTCCAAACTCATGTGGACGCCCATACTCTAAACATGTGGTATGGGGAAGGATTACGAAACATGGGAACCGAAGCCAAACATAAGCATGTAGAAAAACCAGCAAAAGGGGGTGAGTCTTGGGGTTATGTATGTGTTAATTTGTGTGTGTCACTGCAATGGCAATATCCAACTTAAGTGTAGGGACGAATGAGAATGTTTAATTATGGCAGGGGCTTGGGAGTTAGTAATCCGGCATTTTTCTCCAAATACAATGATATGGACTCTTTTATTTGGACAAAATCAATTGGCTAGCTATCCGATTGGGGTCCTACATACTGCTCGGTGACTTTACCTATCAAACTATATGTGTGGATGATAATTGGAAAAGCCTGAAAGCCTTGTCCCCACAATACATACGTTGTCATGTGGAAGAGTACATTTCCCTTAAAGTTATATCTGTTTCCGTAGGGAAAAGCTTTTGCCTTTTTCCAATTTACTTCGAGTCAGAGGATGTTTACCATGTTCTCCTGAAGTGCTCGGAGTCAATATTTACACAAGATTGTTAAAATGTCTTAATCATTGCCTAATCTATATCCTAACTGAAATAAATCTGCGCTTACGTTTTTCTTTTGGCGTATTATGAGATGTATAGGAGGCATGCGATTAGAAGCAGAAATTATTGCGGCTTGTATGCGCACAAGTTCACACATTTTAGGCGAAAAAAGTCCGGAATGACATAGGATATGCGGCATGGCATGATTGAAGTAGCCCTAAAGATATAAAATGAAATTGTACCTTAAAAACAATATAGTGCAACAGACCTAACATAAAAGGGAATTCCAGCTTTTTTATTAGTTGTCCACTTTACTGTGATTACATCAACTTCCTTACACTTTCCTTTGAAATAAGCGGCTGCTTTAAGCCTTGATGTTTGATTTCCTTTTTATTTTTATGTTTTATTATAAAACTTTTGTTTTTTCTTCCCTTGATGATTCTATCGATTAACTTTCTATGTATAAAGTGTGAATTGTTCTTATAGTTAGGGCATTAGATTTTGGTTCATATCATACCATCAACTAGTACTTTTGAACTTCTGTCTTTTCTTACCATATTTCTAATAATTAGTAAGACTATGTATGATTGTACCACATTTTTAAGGGACGTGTTGTAGTTGTTAATGTTGTCGAGAAAATTTACTTTTTTGTTAAAAGAAAATCGGTCACCTATTATATCAAGCTTGAGGAGCGATCAGGAATACCATGGCTAGCTTTCACAAAACTAAAAGCTTTTGATGCAAGTATCGCTGCTACTTTATTTACCATTCACTCCACAAAAGCTAATGACTTCTTAATTTTTATGATAATACATTAAATTCCCACTTATCTACGTACCGGGGTCACTAAACTTTATTTTAAATAACTGAAAAAAAATGGCAATTCAAGGATTCAATTCATGGCTATGAATTCTTGTATTCTATGTTATTAAATGCACGTGAGTGCGAAGTAAGTGGACAACACAAAATATAATAGTAGAAGCATGAAAAGAATCATTAGGTGATGCTTAAGTCACAATAATAAGGATGGACCATATTAGGTAGGCATAAATGTTTATGATGGCATTGAAAATGATATGAGTAGGCCAAATTGAAATAACCACTCATGCATCTTTGCTCGTGTGCGTGGCTTGATTCTCCAGCATATATGGGGAGCCGTATATATTTGTTTTCAATTGGTTAGCTAAACATATCATGCCATCATGTCGCCAAGTTCAAACACAATAATATATAATTGAGCAACTAAAGCTCATTGTCTTATATGGTTTATTTTTAAGGAGTTTCACTTGTGTACTTCTCTAAAATATCTGTAACAATGAGATTTATAGATTTTATTTATACCTTTTAGTTTTGCAAAAGGCACATATATATATAGTTGAAAATTTTGTCTATTTTAAGTTATAGTTATTTTTTTTTTGTGAAAATTCGAGGATATATTTTAATTGAATTTTCAACTTAAAAGTATTTTATTGAAATAATTTATCTTATCGTCATTCTTTTATTTAATTTCAGTAAAATTAATGCGATTTTTTTTAAAAAAGTACCAAAATAAATTTCTTAAAATATAGAGGGTAATTATATTATGTTTAGTACACAGCAGCTGAAGGAGACATCTTTTGAGTGCATAAAAAATCATTATACTATATATTTGTTAGTACTCTTGTCCTCTCATGTCCATGTTCTTTTAAACCTCAACTCATCTCAATTTTAGTCATATTCTACAGAAGTTGATTAAGGTATCTTTCTTCTTTAATTAGGATATACATTAGAGATAATGCAAATGCGGTTGGACCAAAAACATTGAAGTCTGGATGAGAAGAGAATAGATAACATAAAAAAAAAATTTAAAGTTCATCAAGACATTGAGATAGACAGACGGGAAAGTCATGACCCTTGTAGGGTAAACTGCAGACAATGGGGCAAGACTTGGACCAAAAACGATGGGGACCATATTGAAGTAAAGAGTTGATAGTTTGAGAGGGACAGGCCGAAACATTGAGTGGTTCCTTTTTCAATCCAAAGCCGTGACAACACACATGTTACACATCCACGTCTATTTTTGTGGGGATCAATCTTGTCAAAGGCCCCATTGTCCCCTCTCATTGCACCTCCTTTTTGCCCTTTTTGCGCTCAACTACTGTCTATCCTCTATATCTGCTTTTTCAAATTTTTTTTTAGTTTCTGGACACTTGTATGAGGAAAAGATGGAATAGTGGTGTCAATGTGGACACTTGTATGAGGAAAAGATGGGATAGTGGTGTCAATGTGGGGCTTTCTTGTGGGCTTTTATGAGTCTTGGATTGAGTTTATTTGGATTGTCATATGGGTTTCAGCCTTTTGGTTTGAGTTGTGATTCTCCTTTTTAACAATCGATCGGAAAGTTTCGGAGATGCCTTAATGGCCCAACCTTGTATTGTGTGGACATGCATGTCAACGTTCTGTTCCTTATGTGCCATTTTACCGACTTAGATTTGGAGTTTGAGTTAGACAGGCTTTGTCGTTTCATGTCCAATTTGAGAAGTCGTGGGGCGTTTCGTGTCCAGTTTGAGAAGCCATCGGGACGATTCGTTCAGCTTCTGTTTGATAATGGAGGAGTTATTCAATAGCACTCTAGCTTTCACAACTCCAAGAGTACCAAAAGATACATAAAAAGGTCGATTACTTGTTTCTTGACTCTTCCAACTTAGAAAATTGCATCAACAAATACTGTCACTAAAAAAGGATGACGAAGCTAAACAAACCAAGTAGTCTTCCAAAATAGAAATCAAATTCATTGGTTATTCTCCATCCGTTTATTAATTAACTTAGGGGTCATTTGGTTACACACATATCTTTTTTTTGGGGTGGTTTTAAATTTTAATTTCTGTTTATTAATTCAATTAATTTAGTTACTGTTTAGTTTCACTTCTGTTTTTTTTATTGTGACTTTTAATTTTAGTTTTTAATTAAAAAACAAAATTTTGTTTAATTGAGATTTCTAATATAAAAATTAAAAAAAACTTATTTGGTTGAGATTTGTAATAAAAAACTAAAGATAAAAACATTTGTTTTATCATCCTATTTTTATTTTTTAATTATACTCTTGCATTAATTATTTTTAATAATATATATATATATATATATTTATATATATATATAAATTAATTAATTCTCATTATGGTTAGAAATAAAATATATGCACATTTATATAATTAAAGAAGCTTGCACATTAATTGTATATAATAAAATTTTATAAATTAGAAAATTACGTTAAGTCATTCTAAACAATAAAATATGTCCATTATATTATAATTCTTCAAAAAATAATAGTAGTTTACAAAAAGAAACATAAATAAATTAACACTAGTATAATCAATCCGCATTTATCTAACAATTTGATCTCACTTCCAATACCTACTTCTAATTTGTGTTGGAGTAATATTACGCTCCATTTGAGAATTTGCATATTCATTTTCACTTTTCTTAATTTGTTCTTTATTTTTAGCATAATTGTCAAATAATTCATCGCTTTGTCCATACATTCTAATATAATTGTGTATAATACAACAAGCATTAAAGATGTATTTTTGTTTCTTCATATCATAACTCGACATATTTGAAAATATGGGAAATCTTGCTTTTAGAATGTCAAAACATCTTTTAATAATATTTCTTAATAAATAATGTTTACAGTTAAACAATTCCTGTAGACCTTGAAGTCTTCCTCTTCTTCTATAATCTCGCAAATGATATCTCTCACCTCAGTATGGTGAAAGAAATCTAAGCATATTGGTATAGCCTAAATCAACCAAATAGAACTTACCTCACATATAAAGAACATAATATTAACAAAAGATATTAAATATTATAATTATTATGTTTATTTAAAATTATATAATACCTTTTGGAGGCATAAGAAATTGATTTATCGAATTTGTCGTTATTTTAAAAAGAACTTGAGAGTCATTTGCAGTACCTTCTTACTTATGAAGGCATAGGAAATTGATTTACTAGATTTGTCTTTGTTTTTAAAAGAACTCGAGTCATTTGCAGTACCTTCTTATTTAGTCGTTACATATGTTAAAAATATGTCAAATGAGCAATAATACATAATATTTTAGGTTGGATCAATTCTTTTACCCTTATATGGTATTTGTTCATCTATCGAAACATGTGCATCAATTTGAGTACCATCTATTGCTCCTATACATTGAGTAACATTCTATCATTATGTTAGACTCTTACTTAATTGATGAAGCTCTAGATCCATTCTTTACAGTGGATGATGTTTTACTCAATTTTTTCTTAAGTAAATCATTATTCCTTTATGATTGTTCACTAATTATAACCAAGACCTCTTTTACAGTATTATAATGTGTCTTTTTTGCCTTCTTATTTTTTAGGAAATTTCTCTCTCTTAGATGGAAAACTTATAACTTGATCTCCTTTTCCATTATATGAGCAATCTTCATCAATATCAAATTTATATTCCTCTTCTGTACTATTTGATAGAGATTTTGTTGATGGATATGCATGCAAACTAATTGCAATAGTATCTCAAAAAATATGATATAAGTCTGAAAACTCCTTACATCCTTTTTTTCTTAAATATGTGAGCCATTTTATGTTCCTATAATGATGAAAAGGAAACTTGAGAACATATATTATATAATATGATATATTAATAAAACAAAGATATATTTGACCTTAAATAGGTTTTCTTGATATTTATTTGTTGCATTAACTTCACCTATAAAGGAGCATTAGTTGATTCCTGTTTCTTTGAGTAAGTTCTTGAAAATTTTCAATTTAACCCTTAATCTATTATATTTATTCTTTAATCAAATATCAGTATACTCATTATTAAAGTTTGTTTGAAGACCCACTTTAATATTCTTCCAGCCAGATTTAGAAAAGGTAGTAGTCGTTCAATTTCCCTTCTTCACTTCTTCAGCCATCGATGAGATTAAATACATTTCTATGGTATCATTCTATACCCCATCCTTTTCATTTATTTTCAAATAATCATTGGAATCGTTCATATTGTTTAAAACTTACATCATTAAATGTAATTACATAAGTACATATAAGTGAATGCAAATGATAGAAGAGTTGAAGTGCATATAAGTGCATGCAAACGATAGAAGAGTTGAAGTGAGAAATCAAATGAAAGTTAATTGTTTAATGAAGAATAAGAAAGAAAAACGGGGAAACAACTCCACCTCCATGTCATACAACTTTTCCTTATTTCCCACATCTTCATGCAACTTCTGCTTCGTGATATGGGGATGGCAGGATAAGGATATATTATTTGTTTGATAAGTCCCATAGTAAGTAACTATTTGTTTTATTCCATTTCCATCCACTAGTTTTTCCATTCCTGTAAATAAAAAAATCTAAATGAAGGGAAATAGAAACAAAAAGAAAATAATTTAAGATTAAAGAAAAGAAAATTTGAGAAAGTTATGATAATCCATGTAGCTCAAGGAATTTATTTATCAGACAACTCTGCAATGTAATAGAAATTAATGCTTGGAGAAATCTTCTTAAATTATGTAATAGAAATTAGCTCAAGGAACGAAGTATGTCTAAAAACAATCACATGAACATCATCATTAAGTATGATACAAGTCCAACTTGACAAAAATATGAAACTTGCAGACGCTTGTTATCATGTCAAAAGTATAGACTATGACCTATTAAAGAAACGAACAAAACATCTTTTGCCGATGGTGAATGTGCATTGAATAGTTAAAAGTCTGTACACTTGCTCTATTCCCTAACTTGTCAGGACTTTTGGCCTTTTTCATAATTTCTTTTAAATGAAAGAAAGCAACAGCTGAAAAGCGACAACCAAAATGTCCTAGATGTTCTCATTTCCTTTTTTAAATAGAAAACGACTAGACGAGGGAGCTTTTATCACAGCCGGAAGAAAAGAATTGAGCTAGCACAATGAAGAGACATTTTAGAGCTAACTTTGCTGCCATATCCTGATAAATGCATACCAAAACCCATATCTCGAGTGCCTAAGTTAACCTGTAGCCTTCCTGCTTAAATATCTTAACAATTCTCGAAACAAGAACACAAGATGGTACTAAAGTTGCCCTTTTCCATTTTTAGTCTTTCTTGAATGTCTTCGCTTCAGGTTACCTTTGCTCAAATAGATTTCTCTTTGAATAAAACTAAGCAGTAAATTTCATTTAAATCTTATTCCAAATCTCGATTAGATCGCGTCATCTTAATGGCTAGTTGAGGAGAGCTAAAAAATCAATTTTGTTGTAGCCTAACTGAAATGTAACAAATACGTCACTAACTGGAGTGCCTGTTGGGAGGGGACCACAACAATTATGACTAAAAATTTGTTCATCAGAGCACTATGTTTGTTTTCTGTAAATCAGGCCTGACCCTCGCTATCATTCCCTGTTGCAAAGTGTAAACTTGTTAACAACCCTAGTATTCCTTTGTTCCGGCTTTGGCTATTCCAAGATTTAGAAATTTATCTCCCCAGTATACGGTTGTTTCATTTCTCTTCTACAGTCACTCTTTTCTTACTCTGTGAACTGTCACGTCTTTTTCAAGATACTTCCAAGTAATAAGCAGACAATGATACGTAACCTTACTTCCTTAGCCAAGCATCTTATTACAAGCTCTTAGTCGTTACCATTCTTTTGCTGTCAAGTTCACGGATAACTCTATTTTTAGTAGCTGAATGATGTGGTAAAGTTACAGGAAATGAAGATCTTACGACAGACAAAAATTGGGGATCGACAACCCCAAAGAAAGCGATGTAAATTTTGCTTTACATTCTAGATGGTCTCAATTCCTTTTTAGACATAGCACTATCTATTAGGTTTACAGAAAACCATTTTAAATACAGTACCCTATCATTCTCACGCTTCAATCTCACCACCTCCCAAGTCTTTGTTGTTTTCAACTTCACTAATATCTCCAAAAATCTCAACTCTCACATTTCTTTTTTCTACAACCTCTTTACCATATATTTCTTTTTCACCAACATGAACAACAACAACATTTTCATAAACAACTCACTCACGAAAAATAAAAAATGGGTGGAAAGCAAGAAACCTGAAAGATAACTAATCATAGAAACCAGAAAAGGAGATGTGAACCAATGAAAACAAATTTTCAATAGAATTAGAAAAATACTGAATTAAGTTTTAGAAAACTCACCTCGTGAAAAGTCCAAAATTAGTTGCTTTCTACATCAACAGAAAAGAAAAAAAAAGCAAGTTTTTCAATAAGATTTGGAGAAGAATAACTAACCCAAAATAATCTTACATTAAACAGATGAGAGGGAAGAGAGGAGTTTGGGACAACAAAATAGATGTAAAATAGTGGTAGGTTTCAAGATGGGTTTACTAAAGAGATAAGAAAACAGGGATATGTTTTTCTGTCCAAGAAAACCTGTTGTCAAATATAGTGAAACATTATTTTCTTATTTCTATACTTTATGTTTAATCAAAATATTGTATACTTTTAATTCTATACTTTATGTCTAATCAAAATATTGTATGATGAAAAATATTAAATTATATAGAAAAATCATACATGAAAAAGATTACTTAAAACTACTTTGACATTCCTAATAATTAGGTAGTTATGATGTTTTATTAGACACCAATCTTAATCTATAAATATAAATTATTTAACTAAAGAGTTAAAGATAAATTAAAAGAGTTAAATTTATCTAATATGTAGTACAATTTTATAATTTATATAAGTTGTTCATATGTTTAAGAATCTAATCATTCACACAAAAAGAACG
>JANQAP020000504.1:4123335-4135251 GCA_026874005.2 Erythroxylum coriaceum
TAAATTGTATATAATTAATAATAAAATAAAAAATTTTAATAAAAATTTTATTAATGAAAATAGAAAATATATAAAAAGTATTTTTTAATTGTATTTATATATTTCTATCTAAATAAAAATATAAATAAATAATTTTAAATATAAATCACACATAATAGAAAAAATTTATTAAATAATTAATAATAATATTTTTATATAATTAATAATAAATTGGATATAATTAATAATAAAATAATATATAATTAATAACAAAATAAAAATTTTTAATAAAATTTTTATTAATGAAAATAGAAAATATATAAAAAATTATTTTTTAATTGTATTTATATATTTCTATATAAATATAAATTTTTAAATATAAATCACATATAGTAGAATAAAATTTATTAAATAATTAATAATAATATTTTTATATAATTAATAATAAATTATATATAATTTATAAACAATTATAGAATAATTTTTATATATTTTTTATTTTTATTAATAAAAATTTTATTATTAATTATATATAAATTTTTATTAATAATATAAAATATTATTATTAGAGTAAAGAGAAATAATATACAAATATTATTAATTATATAGAAGGAGGTTAGATTTAGAAAAAATAATTAGTATTAAGAAAAAATTTTGAGAGTATATTAAGTAGTATGTATTTATTAGTTTACGTTCCATCTTAAACACTCCGAATCGAAGGTTTCTTATTTTCACTGTTTAGAATAGAATGAAACATAACATGAAACTCTCCGCTTTTATCTCATTCCGTTTTATTCCATTATATAAAATGAAACCCTCAATCAAACGATAAAAATATAAAACCCTCAACTAAATAATAGAAGTGTGTTATGTTCAATTTCATTCTATTGCTATCGCATACAGCTACCGAATTGAAGTTTAACCATGATTGGAACCAGTGACCCTCTAATCCAACGGCTGTAATCATTGCGTCAAATCGTTCCATCCTAAAATTTTCTACGATTACAAAATCGATAATACATTGGAACGTTGATAAACACAATTGAATTGTCTCTCGATCACAAGTACTTTCTCTTTAAGAGACAGCTGTAAAGTCAACAATTCCTGAACTGACACGTGAAGGAACTCTATTCCTCATCACCTATTGTAAAATCATACGAGGGAACGGTTGATCCCAGACCCCGCGCATTGAAACAAACATGCTGGGCTATACATGCAAAAGAAATTAGAAAAGGTGTGTAGGACACAACAAGACAACCATAAGCACATGAAAGTTAGATTGGAATTGGATACAATTTTCAAGTCTTTAAGGCATTGTTAGATTCAGATAAATAATTCTCTAACAAAACAACAGTATTGTTGTAATTAACACCCACAAGACGTACAAAAGAAAGGAGGAGGAAAAGTAGTTTCTTTTGTTTGGGACTTTGGATCTACAACAAAGAAGCTTCCTTTTGTCTGAGTTTTGGCATTTACTCACTCTCAAGGGTTAAGACACACTTGTTAGGATTTTTAATTTGGGTTTTTGGCAGTGATAAAAAGGATTCCTTGATACTTGGTAACAGGGGCCGGTTTTTGGTTTCTTGAAGTCATCGTTTTTCATGTTTTAATTTCAAGATATGTGTGTTTTAAGGTATTCTTTTCTTCAATTTATACGTAGTTCGTCCAAAAATGGAACATTTTTTTGTATCTCTGTTATTAAATTTGGAAACTTGGAGTGTAATTTTCTTTTTGCCTTCTTCTTTCCTTGTCTAAGTTGCAGGAAAGTTTAGTTCTTGATTTTGTGGAAATAATGGCAGGAGAAGTTGAAGACTCTGGCTTTGGTTTACAGGTAAGTTTTTGTGTTATTGTTTAGTTCGTAATCAGTTATAACAATTGAGTAATGTACAAGCTACATTTTCATATGTGTATTTTGGTTGATCCGTTGTATTAAGGATTAACAGTCCGTGCTTAGAGAGAGAGAGAGAGAGTAGGTTCATTAGTTCTACCTTTTTTCTTTTGGTCTGATGTAAGGATGCATTGTCAATGGTTAAATATTACATCTCTTTCATTTTTCCTAGTTGATTTCCTTTGAGAAGAGACTTCTTAAAATCATTTTTCATTGGATCCTGGACGAATCTTTTACAGTGATAACTATAGCCACATACTTGTTGTGAAAATCCCAATTTGCTTTGAACATTTAGATTCAGGAAATCTGTGTTGCCAAGGTTTTTGACAAATTACAGTAGTTGAATATGGTTTCCATGATGGTTGTCAATTGTTTCTCCTTTCACTGCCAGATTAGCATGTTTACTTGTAGACTTGCTGGCTGATAAATATGTACTACTGGGCAGGTGGATTCTTGGCGATCTGGGTCCATATCATTTGGGAGATTTGAAAGTGAAGATTTATCTTGGGAAAGGAGGTCATCTTTCTCTCATAATCGGTATCTTGAAGAGGTTGAGAAACACTCAAAGCCAGGTTCAGTAATTGAAAAAAAAGCTTATTTTGAAGCCCATTTCAGGAAAAAGGGCATTTTGCTACCAGGTTCATTTGTCGGCCAAAGTTGGAGCAATTATCAATCCCTAGACAATGACATGTCTGAAAATTTGGGTCGGGGACAAGAAGAAGATAGCATCAATGAAAGTAGAAGCTTTGCTCAATGTGATCAACCCGTATTGGACAATGAAGACTATGAAAATTTTGATAATAGCATTGAGGGAGATCAATCTGATTATGTTAATGAAGGCCAAGATTGTACTCACTTTGATGAGAGCCCATACGGTTCAGAATATCATATAGAAAGTGTAGTGAAATCTGAAGTAGAAATTTCTGGTGGTTTAGCTTCTGAATCTCAGGTAGAAGATGACTTGCACAATGCTCATGTTTTTGCAGAAGGTTCTGTTAAGGATGTGATGCCTGAGGAGGCAGGCCAAATTGAAACAAGATGTGATGAGTTGCATTTAAGTAATGGTGAACATGAAATAGTTATAAAAGAGATCATTAATGGCAGCGTTCCTCCTGTCGTTGAATCATGCAGCCCCATTGTTCAGATGAAGAAAAATGAAATAGCTGGTGAAACTGATAATGCGTTGCCTCAGAATGATCTTTGTCCTAAGGTACGGTTTTACCTTAAAATGATGTCCTAATCAAAAGCACTAAAAGAAGATTTAAAGAAAAAGCAAAAGCCCCTATTTACTTTCCTCATTCCATTTGTATGGTAAGACAATCTTATGATATCATTCTTATTGTCATTCTCACTCATTCATCTTTCCGCATTCTAGCTGAAAGCTGCAAAGGAAAGTACATCTATCAGGCGCAGCTTTAAGTCCCCGGTTAATGCTAGCCAAGCCCACAAAAGTACCAATACTCATGTCTTAAAAGAAGCTGCAAAAACAAAGAACAGAAGGGAAAGAGAGAGTCCTGGAAGAGCAAATATGGGAAAGCAATCACCAAAGCCTGCTGTTCCAGCTAAACATTCACATCACAGAACTCCAAGAAGAGAGGTGCATTGAAGTTACTGATACAATCTTTGTAAGCGTGAATGTTAAGGTTAAAACTTGTTTTTTGTTTTCTGCAATAATTTTTTTTTCTGTCTGCTTGGTTGTTTGTTCGTAGGACTCTGAAAGTTGCAAGATTAGATTAAACCTTGGGAACAGAAGGTATGAACTATTTCCTGAAAATGTGAAACTGCTTTTAAAATGGATGCCATCTCTTAAATGCTTTCTTCTGCTGGCAGTGAAACAGAAGCAATTTCAAATAAAGTAGTTGAAAATCAACATTCTGGATTAAGAAAAGTTGAACTTGGAGCACGTCATAGCACAAACAGGTCTACTAGATGAATTATAGAATTTTTCTTGTAATCTTTATGTTTAACTTGCTAAATTTGTGCATTTTTATTATGTAGACTTAAGCAGAATGTTACTTTAGCTAAGTCAGACACAAGGCCAAGTGCTGCAGCTTTCCACTTCAAAAGTAACGAACGAGCAGAAAGAAGGAAAGAGGCAAGATACCTATTTTTCATACTTGGTTTTTCTCCAACAGGGGTTCATTTTATGATTTGTAATCTTTATTTCTTTTCTATTTATTTTGAGACAGTTTTATACGAAGTTAGAAGAGAAGCTACATGCTAAGGAGGAAGAGATGAATCGCATTCAAACCAAAAATCAAGTATGTTAACAATTCCAAGTAATGTTAGTAATAGAGTGGATGTTTGTATTCTCGGCGTTCATCATAACAAGTGATGATTGCTACTGTTACTTCTTCATTTTAACGTGAAGTACTGTTAAATTTTGTTTGCTATCTTCTGAAATTACAATTATGTGCCAATTGTTTTACTTGTGTACTAAATAACTTCCATATCATCTTTCGCCAATTATTTGTTCTTTAAGCTTATTTAGTTTAAGAATAATTAACTGTTGTTTCAGGAAAACACAGAGGCTGAGATTAAACAACTACGGAAAAGCCTCAAGTTTAAAGCAACTCCAATGCCTGCTTTCTATCATAATGGTTCCAACAGAAACAAGGTATGTTGTTGCTTTTTCCTTTCCTTGGTTCATTATATCCACATTTAGGTGGCTATACGAGTTGTAGAAGAATACAAACATTTGTGATGTCTATAATTCATAGCAAAACCTTCTTTTGAATCACCTTTGTCTTTTAGATAGTGAAATCTTATGCATTTGGTTTAATTATGCTTAGGAAAACTTTTTACTACATCGGTGTCTGAAGTAATGATACAACTTCATGAATTTCACGTTTTTTAAACTGTAGTATGAGATGCTTAAAGGAGAGGTGCAGTGAAGCAAAAACGTAGTAATTGTTCATAAGATTAATGAATATGAGGTTGATGTTATTAGGATGTTTTTGGTAAACCTTTATTTATTGTCATGTACACTAGTGATTCTGCGACCCTGAATCCTAGGGAGAAGACGTGAGAAAAAATGAATGACAGTAGCTAGCAGCATTCAACGATCTATTGGCTAAAGTGCTTAGATATGGATCAAGCTTACTGCTTAAGGTTTGAAATGAAACGGGCAATCTATATGTATATCTGCTTAATAAAAAATCGTCAAGGGAAGGAGTAAGAACTACTACCTTTGTAGTTGATGCATTTAAGCTTTTGAAGGGAATTATACCTACAATTGGATATCCTGCATAGTAGAAAAACTTGACTAGCACCTTTTCTATCATAGGAAGACCTTAATTGTTATCTGTCAGGTGTAGTGATGCTGTCAAATTTGCTTTGTTTCTCGCTGCATAGGACTATTGTTGGTTAGTAGGTGCCATCTTCAAAATGTCTTTAGATACTTTTTTTGCTGGTTTCAGTACTGGATGAAAACCCAATTTTCTTAAAATCAATGAGCATTGCAATGTAGTCAGAGGACAAGACATGTGTCAACCTTTAAGCGGGGTCCGCAGCTTAAGAAGGCTTGGTTCTAGAGAGAGAACTCTGGTCAAAGCATCTACAGTGACATTGCAATTTTTTTAGATAGTTATCATTTTTTATAGGAAAAAACAGTTCTTTGGCTACTTGATGGGCGGTACTGCTCTATTGTTATAACCTCCTTCCTATATTTTCACTTGAACAAAGGAAATGGAGAGTAATTCAGTTAATAACCACAGTCGAACAGGCTGTTTACAATCACAAAAAGTTGTTTCATACCTTAGATCACACGCCTCTCTTTTGAAGCTATATATGATCTTAATTCTGCAATTATTGCCTATCCCTAAAGTAAGGGATAGGCTGTGGTTATGTTTTAACATTTTTACCCCTTCAGAAGCCAACTATTTTTGTACCATATCCATAATATAGCCTGTCTGTTAAAATCTGTACCTTTGTTGGATTCTTGAAGGGATCAGCGATGCTATTGGAGATAAATATGAACCGAAACCTTAAGTTATTAGGTTATGAGTCATTTGTTATACATAAATCACTACTTCTTAGTGAAAAGAGATTCAAGTGAATTTATATACAAGAGGAAACATCATATCTCAACTTAATGCTTTGGGTTATTTCTTGTACATACACAACTTTTGTCCTCTGATTCTCATTTGATATGAGACAATTCCAACATTCTTTTGGCTAACATGTTTATTCTTCGTCCCGATCTTATGCCATGAAATGTTGTTGATAGCAAATAAAAAATGTTTCGTCCAGGGTGCGATGTCGAAAGCCAACCAAGATAAAGAACACAAGCCAGGGAATGCAGCTACCGGAATATCGCAATTGCATGGTAATTCAGCGGAAGAGAATGATCTACCTCAATCCTCTCACTGCATCCCTATAGAGCCCTCTGAGGGCTTGTCTATACCAAAAAATAGAAACAGCCATTACGTAGAAGTAACAAAGCATGGTGCAATTGAAAAGCATGGTGAGAAAATGAAGGAGACAACTCTACGAAGGCATGGGGTATCTGAACATGGTAAAGTGTCGAAAGATCAAAGGGCATTGGAACGACCCAAAGTTGGAAATCGCAGACATAGCAGCGAGATGGTTAGAAAGAGTATGAAAGGCGTTGGAATTGGCAACAGTTCAGGACTGGGTCATCTAACTGTTGGTGTAGCCTCCTGAATTGAGTTGCATATTGGCACCAAGTACTGTACCATTAAGTTGATGCAGGTAATTACATTAACTTTACATCATGAAGTTCTTGATTAAGTAAATACTTGACACCCCCAGTACATGAAAATATCAGACAAGCTACTGTAATGAACTATTAATCAGGCATCATAACGCAACTGCTGCGTCCACCAACGTTATTTGTAGTTGCTTTGAATGCCAAATGAAATTAACTTGATTAAGGTTAGGAATGATTGGGGATTGTAACACGGAAAGTTTTCTTGATCTTACAAGGTAGTCTTTTTCGACTCATTGTTTTCATTTCCAATTCGATATGTGAATGCTTGGGAGACAATATTTATCTGTAGACCATCTCCAAGTGAATCGATCATAAATGTGTCATTTATTTATGATGATATGAGAAAGCTCCTAAGTTACTAACCTTTTGTTCCTAATTAAATTTTACGAGTTCAAGATACTTGGATTACACAAAAGTCCCCAACCAAAAGTGCATATTTGACACTCCATTAGGCTATGTTTGGTTGAACGTAAGGTTTTTAATAGAATGGAATAAAATGATTTATAATATAATGGAATGTAAATGAATGTAATATTATAATATTGTTGTTTGGGAAGGATGAAATGGCTCATATTGTTTGGAAAATAAATATAATTGAATGTAATGTATATATAGTAATAATAAATGACTATTCTATCCTTGATAGAATAATGAGACGTATTGCTTTGCTATTTGTTATTAGGAATAAGATTATAATTGGTATTATAAAAAATTATTGAGGGTACATTAGGTAGTACTTATTTATTATTTTACATTTTATTCTAAAATCTCAAATTAGAGGTAACTTATTTTTACCGTTTAAGGTAGAATATGATGTAATGTGAAATTCTCCTTTTTTATTCTATTCTATTCTATTTTATTACAAACTTTCCTATCAAACGATATAATAATATTACATTCTATTTTATTCCATTATCAACTGTCCTACCAAACATAGCCTTAGTATTAAGAGGTGGTCTTACACCACAATAATTTCAATTTATAAGAATTCTGTTTCTCCAATTTAGTCATAGGTTACATTTGAGATTTGGTTAGTCAAATCAGCCTATTACTAACGGAATTAACATTTTGAACTGAACTATTAAGGTTTTAAAATGTTAGTCACTCGATTAAAATTTTTGAACAGGATTAAAAAATTTAAAAAGATTAAAACACTTTAAGATTAATTATCCTTATGGATTATAAAAGGTCGCTTAATAGTTTTCCCTATTATAGTTATATAAGAATTTGCTTATGTCTGGCATGTAAAGTAATCGATTATAACAAGAATGAACTCATGTTATCTAATGGCTGGTGGGAATGAACCTATAATGTCTGTGTTGCACTGAACAAAGGACATTGGAGATGAAATGGGAAAATTTTCTACAGTAGGTTAGTGATGAAAACATAAGCTTCTCTAATTTTTTTGTACTTCTTCACATAATTTATTAAGCCTGAATGGTGGCCAAAAAATTTCCTTTTATAGTATTTTATAGGATATAGTTGAACAACCTTGATTTCCTCCACAATTTTAGGGAAAAAAAACCTTGATTTCATCCATATAAGCTTTTGTACTCCATACGAAATCTTCATGGCTTTCCTTCAAGATTTGTCCTAAAAAGATCAACACATTTTAAGTAGGGCTAAGTGTAGGAGCGCCTTCAAAGTTTTCCATTAATAATGGAGAATTTTATAGATCTGCGTACGAGCTTTCTTGCTTTAGCGTAGTATGGAGGTAATTCCCCTTTGTCATTGTAGTTTTTTTTTATCAAGGTTCTTTAATCTACGATTGTTTCATTCACTTGTGCTTGCTCCTTTTCTCACATACGGGTTTAAATATAACTTCAAAAAATGCATCCTTAAACTTCATCCCTATCTCCCCTACCTCATTTTGAAAATTGATTTACCGAATTATTTTGTCATTGGGGATATATTCAACCTGAATCTATATGTATTTTTTTCATGACTTGGTAAATTACTTTCTTATGGTTTCTTTTTTATCAACAAAAAGTTAGTCAACTGATTGATAACAAGTTGGGAATCTGACTTAATTTTTACCACCTAAATTTGTATGTGTGTCACCATCTTAAGCTCATATATTAGGGCCTTATACTCTGCTTCGTTGTTAGAGGTTTGGAATTTGTGCTTTTGGCAACATATAATGTTGGCTTTGCTTCCGTCTTTGCTTGATATGTTATTAACATTCATTGTCCAAATGGATAAATGTTCCAAGGTTATTTCACTCATATCCAAAGTATTAATGGGGATAGTACCTTCGACTATGAAGCCTACTAATAGTTGAGATTTTGTCGATGTTCATAAAGTGAATTTAATCTTAAATTTGTTGTGTTCTACTAACCACTTAACCATCCTTCACGATCTGATCTTGAGTTTGTGTAAACTTTGTCATAGTGATAGATTTGCTATAATGACAATAGGATAAGCCTAAAAGTATGACCTTAATTTTCTTACCAACATGACCATAATCATTATTGATTTCTCCATTCAAGTGTATTTGGTTTCAAGTCTTTGGAAGACCTTACTTACATTATAAATGGGTCTTTGATGTTCATCTTCTCAAACTAGAACCAAACTGAGTTCCTTTATTGCGATTGAAATGAGTAAGTATAGATTCCACTATTGTAAGGGTGGTAAAAAAAGGTGGATTCTGCAATTAATTTTTTAGATCCTCAAACGTCTATTGGAATTTTCTGTTCGAATTGAACTTTATGCTTTGCCTTAATGTTTTGAAGGATGAAAGTTGCCTTTTGCTGGACCTAGAAAGAAAACAAGAAAAGCTTGCTGTTTTATCATCGAGATTTTATGCTTTTTTTAAGGTCTATAATAGTTTCATATCTATGATTACTCTCATCTTCTGGGAGTTGATTTCAATGCCCCTCTGAATCCCATAAATCTTAAGAACTATTTTTTTTCTAGAAGTTTTGAACACACAATTCTCAGGACTTATTTGTATGTCATACCTTTTTAATATATCAAAGCATTATAGTAGGTTTACCAATTGTTCTCCCCCTACTTTCATTTTAGTGATCATATCGATCCGTTCACATAAACTTCTATATTTCGACTGATCTATCTTTAAAACATGAAATTGATGAGTCTCCGATAGGTTTCCCCCACATTGTTAAATCTAAATGGCGTCATCTTATAATAATATGTTTCTTTATGCGTAATAAACATAATTTTTCCTTTTTCTCCGTCACAAATGTAACCCTTATCGAATATTATACGATGATTTGAACCTCACTTGTTATGGGATGATTCGGACTTTACTTCTTGGGTTTTCACATGTATAGGGTTGGATTAGAGGATTTTTTTTATATCCAGTAGTTATTATCACATGTTCCTGATTGACCCTTATCGAATATTATAGGATGATTTTCTCAAAATAGAGTGGAAAGTTATGTTCTTCTCATTCATTCTTTTACAAGTATTTATGTTGGTACAAAGGAAAGTCAACTATACTAATTAAGAAGTTGATCCCTATAATTTCTCTAATCTTATAATTACAATGATTCTACATGATTACAGGTAATTACAATCTAATTAAATCTTAAGACATAAAAGGAGAATCTCCACACTCCCCCTCAAGTTGGTGCGTAGTTATTATCCATGCCCAACTTGCCAATACATTTTAAGAACACTTAATTAGAGACTGCTTTAGTGAGAATATCCACCACTTGATCTTCAGATCGAATCTTTGGCAACTCTAACATTTTTCCTTCTAACTTCTCCTTGATGAAAAATCCGTCAACCTCAACATGCTTCGTTCAATCATGTTGAATCGGATTATGAGCAATATCATAAGCAACCTTATTGTCACGATATAATCGAATTGGTTGTCTAGATGGATAGCACAAATCCTCCAAAAGGAGTTTTAGCTATAAGGTTTCGCAGAGACCAAGCGCCATCCTTTTGAATTCAGCTTCTGCACTTGAGCGAGCAATAACGTTTTGTTTCTTGCTTTTCCACATAACAAGGTTACCACCTACAAATGTGAAGTATCCCGAAGTTGATCGTTTGTCATCAATAGATCCAACCCAGTCAGCATCCATATACACATCTATCTCTTGATCTTTTTTATTTTTCTTTAATAATATTCCTTTCCTAGGAGCAGACTTCAAATACCTCAAAATGCACATAACAGCATTCATATGTTGTTCTCCAGGGTTATGCATAAATTGGCTAATAGTACTCAATGCATAAGCAAGAGCGGGTCGTGTGTGTGCTAAGTACATCAGCTGCCTTATAAGCCTTTGATATCTTCCTTTATCCACAGTAACGGTTTGATTCAATGCATAACTTCAAAGCTTCCTCTATTAGTGTATTTGCTGGTTGGCATGTTGACATCCCAGCTTCTTTCAACAAGTCTAATGCATATTTTCTTTGAGACAAGAAAATTCCTTACTGGGATCTAGACACTTCATTCCCAAGAAAGTATTTCAAAGAACTAAGATCTTTCATCTCAAATTTTGCAGACAAGTACTCTTGTAGTGCCTTCCGTTCTTTTGGGTCATTTCTTGTAACTACCATATCATCCACATATACAATAAGCTCTGTGATCTTACCTAATTGTTTTTTTATAAATAAAGTGTGATATGAATTGCTTTGATGATATCTAAATGCGGTTATGGACTTTGTGAATCTTCCGAACCATGCTCTTGGAGACTATTTTAGCCTATACAATGATTTCTTAAATTTGCACACCTTATTACTATATCTTTCTGGTACCATACATCCTGGTGGGAGTTCCATATATACTTCTTCAGATAATTCTCCATACAGGAAAGCATTGTTAACATCAAATTATTGTAGAGGCCAATTCAAGTTTGCAGCTAATGACAATAACACTCGAACCGTGTTAATCTTAGCTACAGGTGCAAATGTTTCTGTATAATCAAGCCCATAAGCTTGGATATACCCTTTTGTCACGAGTCTTGCTTTGAATCTTTCAATAGTACCATCTACTTTATACTTTACAGTATAAAGCCATCAACATCTTACTAGTCTCTTTCCTGTTGGGCAATCAATTAGTTCCCAATTATCATTTTTCTACAAAGAGTTCATTTCTTCATTCATAGTAGTTTTCCACCTTGAGTCAGCTAAGGCTTCCTGCAAATTGTTAGGAATAGCTACAGTAGATAATTGATTTACAAATGAATGATTTGATTCCGAAAGGTTTTGGTTGGACACATAATTACTGATGGGATATTTAACTTTACTAGAAAGTTCAGGTTCATAAATGGGTTTAGGAATACCTCTAGTGAGATGTTGTGGTAGTTGCTTTCTGGTTGGCTCATATATCATCATAGGGACATCC
>JANQAP020000504.1:4149951-4163975 GCA_026874005.2 Erythroxylum coriaceum
GGTTGCCCTTAAACCACTAGTATTTGGTAAACAACCATCAGATTTCTCAGTTCTACTTAACTCCCCATCTGCCGAAGTTAGACGGGTGTCGCTTATATTATTTAATCCCATCCTTTTTTCAGTTAGATGTATGAGTCATTCATCTAACGTGGGGCCGGGGCTCAATAATTGAAGAGGACATGTGAAATGGCCTTATTATTGTACAATGTTGCTGGATTTTGAAGACTGATTCTGAGTCCCTTGTAAGTAAGCGAAAAGAAATAAAGATATTAAAAAAGTACACAGCTGGAAAGCTACAATTGAGTGATTTTGACGTCGACTATGTTTAAATAAAATCCCAACTCAAAAGTCACTCCACCTTAATGAGCTTTATGACATCAGAATTTGGTTGCCATGCTACTGTACTTGGCCATAATATTATTTGATTATGAGTCATTAGAATCATAATCATGCTGATGATAGCTGCAATTACAATTAATGTAACGGTATTTTGTCTGCTACATTAGCATCTACAGAAATCATTCATCTTATACTTATATAATAATTCCAACTTTAATAGATAAAAAGAAATCTCTTTTTTCTTTTATCCACCGCTTGATAATTTGTACAAGCTTTTGGTTCTGCTAACGTTAGGTGTATGGTAAGTTACTTTTCTCTTTCAAAAGTAACTCTGCCTTCGTATGGTCTGGGGCGCTGAGAGAGACTGAAGCTTTTGGAAGAAAAAGGGCCTAGGTTAGGTGGAGGTTTGGTTTTCTCTCAGGCTTCATAATGTCGGTGGTTATAGTCATCCCTAGCCGATAATTGCAAGTCCATCATATAGACTTTAGTTCTTCACTCGATTCACCAACTATTTACATAAAATTATGTCCTGTTTACAATCTTAAAGAAGGTCTCGAGACTTCTAATTTAGTTTTAATCATTTTTTAATAAACATTTTTTGAAAAAATTAATCACAGGTGTTATTCGTGAAATGATCTCTCTACCACAGCCAATCTTCTTCTAAAAATTGTGCTCATCCTTTTTAGTATTTATCTACGGAAACAAGTTTGGCAAAGACAATGATGTTTCCTTGGCATGTGGACGCTCCCAAGTAACTTTGGTAGTTAAATTTGGAAATTTTATTCATCAATGCCTGCGGGTGGATTCGGACACGTGCCTAGGAATTCCCTGAGATTTATTCTTTGATGTAACATTTGCACATGATAAAGTTGAATTATCCCCCAGCTCCATTCGACTCTGCCCAAAAATTCCACCAAGCGTTGGAGTTTAGTGTTTCAAATTCCACTAGCATTTCCAGGACTACAGATTCATAGCTTTAGCCTGGTACTTTCGAGAACAAAAAGGCTCGACTTGCTGGGTGATGTGCTTGGCCAAATGAGAGGAGCAGAAAACCTTGTAATTATGTAGCCAGAAACCAACGGAACGGATTAAACGCTGAATTATATAAAGATAAGAGACGTGTCCAGGCGGAAGCTGCCAAAAAGTGGGTGCCCCCCCTAACTTGCAACCTGTAAAAGTAAAGTATTATATTGCTTCTAGTTCCATGGGTCCTAGGATTTGGTGAAATCAAAGTTGATCTCTGAACAAAAGTACTTTCCGATCGGAAATCACCTCATCCTGACACCAAAATCTCAAGCCTTGTTAGTGTCACCTCCTTCGTCGGGGACCCATTGTGTTGTAGCTTCCAAAAGCTTCTTTACAAGGACACGTATCAATTGCCCAGTAATTAGAGTAACTTCCCTTCTTTTTCCCATTGACCTCTGTTGACCTGTTGTAGTTATGTTCTAATGAAAATGCATTGTCACCTTTCGTTTCCTGGAAGAAGTTGTTTAGCGGTCTATTTCATCTTTATCTTTTCTATACTTCTGGCCGAAGGTTACCCTCCACATGTCTAGTGACCATTTTATCCATACTTTCTGTTCCTTTTTTGTTTAATTGATTATTGCCCCAAATAAACAAGAGTTTATTAGTTTTTGCATAATTCATTCGATCCATATAGTTGTGTTAAAAACTAAAAGTACTTTAAAAAGGCAAATAATATACTATTGAGATTAGGCAATCATCAACATTCTTATAAAAATACTGACAAATACTCTTTTTCTGCAGATATAAACCATCAAACACCGACCTTTGTTCTAAAAGTGCATATCCCAGTGTTCAAATGAAGGCATGATCCTAATTGGTGATAGTGGCCCAAAATTGAAGTCGGAGATGAATTTAATTTTTCTATATGAACTTAGAGATGAATCTGGCAGGTAATTATGACAAATTTTAAATTATTATTATTATTATTAATATAATTGACAAGATAATTTGTAAATTTAACTAAGACAGCTATTGAAATTGAGCTAACCGAAAAGATAGAAAGAAGAAGAAGAAGAAGAAGAAGAATACCGAAGGACTCGTATTCAAGTTATTTGAAGTTTGAACAATTGAGATGTAAGAGTCAAAGCAATAAGTAGGACAGGTAGAACCTCTAAAGCTTCTTCAATCTTCATTCGACTCAAATTCTATCTTTATACTTAAGAATATCTTTGATTCTCTCCTCGCATATATTCTCCACTCTTCAGTTCAACATTCTTACAAAGAAACCTAGGAGTCCACAAACAACCAGAACCGGCGATAAACCACATCCACGCTTAGCACCACTGAAGTCGTTGTCTATGGGGTAAACTTCTCCCGGTGGACCAGTTATGTAGATGAATGAAGCTGGTGGTGGAGGGCAATAACCAGACGGCGGCAGCTTCTTTGGAGGGGGAGGCGGCCGCACGGGAGGAGGAGGCGGAGGGCACAGTGGTGGCGGTGGTGGTGGCGATGATGATGGTGGTGGAGGGCTTGGATTACACGGGGCACACTTTTCACCAGAACCTGGTACAGCGGTCTCATCAAGCTTCCTGATATCCAAGCCATGAATTGGAGCAACAGCAGCCACAATCAGAAATATCAAACAACTAGTTTTTAACATCTTGGTCACTAGATAGAGGATAGGAAAAGGGTTTGATCCTTGGGAAACGTGGGTGCGTGATTACGAAGGAATTTGATGGAGAGTCTAGACCAGGAGGACGCTGATAATTTTGGTACCCCTGAATAGGTGCACGAAGCGTTGTGAGAAAAGGCTTAAATGGTTATCGGAGATTTTTGATTAGTAGATGCAAAAGTGGGGAGTGAGTGAGACCTGTTTTTTTGTGTGACTTTTCTCATATGCTACCCCTAATTGCATGTGGATGGTCCAAACTTGGTCCCAGCAGTTTACTAATTGAAATTTAATTAATACCCAACAATATAATCTAATGTTTTTATTTCTTTATTAATTGTTAAAAGGCCTATCTTAACGGTTCAAAATGAAAAAGACTCCACCTTTGAGCTTAAAACCACGTGAATACTAGCATATCCTGAAGCTTTATAATATTTCTAAATTGCCTTAGAAAGTGCAGAAAGGACATGGAAACCATGGAACGGAGATAGACATTATTTGAACCAAATTAGCAACAACAAACCGTGTAGACAGAGGATTGTATACTTTTGTATCGAGAACGAAGCTATAACAATCGCATGCAAGGGAATTTGACAGCCTATGCTGCGCTTTAGAAGTTCTAATTTGGATCAATCACGTGATCCTAATCACATCATCTTTTTTTTTTGGATTACGAAGGAAAAATTTTTACTACAACACTATCGCAGTACTCTGCAATATAAAACTCCTTGCAGATCCTTTTGGACAAGCTCCCTAGTTTTCGTCAGAGGATCCTAAAGAATATGCAATCCTGGGCTTGATAGAACGACTAGATTAGCCAGGCTGTCGACACTCTGATTTCCTTTCCTATAGACGTATTGAAGTTAAACATTCTTAGCTCGACGCATTAAAGCGCAGATACCCTGCACCAAAAAATTATCCTCAATCAACATTAGTTTGGAGGAAGAGAGAATGTTGATTACCTTTAAAGAATCCACTTCTATTACGATGAGTCGATATCCGAGGTTCCATGCCAAGATGAGCCCAGAATGTACCCCCAGAGTTCAGCAGTTAATGGCGAGCACCCTCCAATATTCTGTAACATCACACCAATGTCCTTTGCAGTCCTTAAGTAAATCTCCAACAGTAGCAATGTTTGACCTGTGTTTAATCGCACCATCGGTATTTAATTTTACCCATCCCTCCGTTGGAGGAGTCCATCTAACTAGCTTACCCAATGGTAAACCCTGTGCCTTAATAACTTGGCCAGCCACAACTCGTGTCGTACCTATCCAAGCAACATAGTCCAAAACTACTATAGATCCAACTTCCGGCCAAACAAAACCATCCTCAAAGATACTACTGTTTCTTCACTGCCATAAATACCAGTAAGAGACTTCATAGATTGTAATCCACTCACTCAGCTGCACTTATAACTATTTAGCAAGAATAGATTTCAACCACGTCACCTCATCCTATTGAAAGAAATCAGTATCGACCACTTTGGGGGGAAATTGAAGCCAAAAGGATTTTACCCTATTACAATCCTGAATTGCATGCAAGGTTGTCTCTTCTTGGCCACAGAACTGACAACTATTATCCGTTGATATATGTTGAGTGACTCACTGTTGGTTGGTTAGTAGCTTCCTTTTAGCTAGAAGCCAAAGAAACAATCGAATCCGCCGTGGCCCTGACCATTTCCATATCAAATCCTAGATCCTGTTTTGGTCCTCCAGAGCAATGTCTTCGATTAAATCATAAGCGGAAGCTACCGTGAAACCACCATGTTTTACTGGTCCCCACACTACTTTGTCCTCACCTATTCCAACTAGCAGGGGCAGAATTGCCGCAATATCCATACAAACTGTGGAGGGAAGATAGTGTTGGAACATATTCCATTTCCAGTTGCCAAACTCATCAACACAATCTATAACTTTCGTATACATCAATTTTTCAGGAAGGTGGGATGTCATCACAAATAAGAGAGGACCTCAAGCATCCACCCAAGAATCCAACCAGAAATAAATATGGCTACCATTACCTATTTTCCATTTGAGTCCTTGGCGGATGAATTGCCACGTAGCGGATATCCCCCTCCAAATTATTGAAGCCCCTTTCCTATCCAATGTTTGAGGGATGTGGTGAACATCAAATCGATATTTGGCCCGAAGTAGCTGTATCCATAAAGCTGATGGCTTAGTAAGCAAATCCCATCCCAACTTAGTAAGTAACGCATTATTGGAGGAATGAATTCGTTTAATCCCAAGACCCCTTACTTTTTTCAGTAGACAAACTGCCTCCCAGTTAACTAAGTGCAATTTGCGCTGGCCGTCCTTGGAGCCCCCGATAAAAGCACTCATTTTTTTTTCAATTCATCGCAGAATTGTCGTCACAATCTCACTGTTTGCATAGTGTATATTGGGAGGGACGAGATCACTGATTGAGTTAAAGTGATAGGACCCGTAAGAGACAAAACTCGCGCACTCTCACCTGCGAGCTTCTATTGTGCTTTATCTAGGATGTACTGATATGTTTTCCTCGTTGTTCGCTCATGAATTAAAGGTACTCCTAGATATTTACCAAGATTGCTAGTGCATTGAATCTGTAAGGCTTGACTGAGACTGCACACTTTATCCTGAGAAATGTTCTTGGAGAAAAAAATTCGGGCTTTATCGGTGCTCACTTTTTGTCCTGAAGTCTTGAAAAAAGTCTCCAATATCCTTGATGCCACCTGAATCTGAGTGTCCGTAACTTCGGCAAACAGAACGAGATCATCTGCAAAGAAAAAATGGGATATGGGAGGCCCTTTATTACTCAACTTAATCGATTTCCAAGTCCCTTGACCCACCTCATGAGATATAAGATGGCCCAACTGTTCCATGCACAGCATGAATATATAAGGCGAGAGCGGATCGCCTTGCCTAATACCCCTGGAAGTAGTAAAAGGATCAGAAAGATTGCCATTCAAAGTAACTTGTATTGAAACCGTAGTCACACACTTCATAATGACACTGGTTAAGTTATTCGGAATCCCAATATCCCTTAGAGTGTCATTTATAAAATCCTAGTGAAGTCCATCGTAAGCTTTTTTCAAATCCACTTTGATAGCAAAGTACCCAGTCTTCCCCTTCTTCTTTCGCATCGAATGGATTACCTCCTAGGCAATGATGATATTTTTTGTTATATGTCTTCTAGGAATAAAGCTGCATTGGTTATTCGCCACTAGATAATTAAGGTGATTCTTCAATCTATTCACAATTACTTTAGAAATAGTCTTGTAAATCACTGAGCAGAGGTTAATAGGTCTAAACTGAGTAATATACTTCGCAGAAGAGCATTTGGGAATCAGTACCAGGATGGTTTGGTTCAGCTCCTGCTCCCAGCGTTCATGTCTAAAATTTTTCTGAATAAAATCCACCACTGTTGGTCCAACTTTGCCCCATTGGTTCTGAAAGAATAAAGCATTGAAACCATCTACCCTAGGACCTTTATTTCATATCAAAAAGCAACATTTTTTATTTCTGTCGCGTGGACTGGTTTAGCAAGATCGTGTACATTCTCCTCTGTTAAAATAGGGAAGGCTTCGAAAATGGGAAATCGATACTTAGTAACCTCTTCGGTAGCATACAACTTAACAAAATAAGTCCTAGCTGTGTTTTGCAATTGCACTGGATCCAGATATCACGATTCCATTATTATCAATTAGACACTCGATTTTCAGCTTCTTCCTTTTGGACATAGTTACAGTGTGATAATATTTGGTATTGCAATCACCTTGCTTGAACCATGCACACCGAGCTTGCTGATGCCAAAAAATCTCCTCCTCACACAGCACCTATAATAATTCTCCACTAAGCTTATCCTCCAGTGCTAAAAGCGAATCAGAGTTATCACGCTCCATTGCCCTCTGAATGCCATCTAACCTAGCTAACATCCTTTTTTTTCGATGGAATATTTTGCCAAAGACTAACTTATTCCATCACGTGAGGTGGCTTGACAATTTGGCTAATGAATTACTAAACATCGCCTCTTCAGGAAGCCAATTCTCGACGACCACCGTATCAAAGCCTTCATGAGCTAGCCACGCAGATTGGAAATGAAACCTTATATCTCTCGGTCTCAGTCGGACAAAGTGAATCAACATAGGTCGATGATTTGAGCCAAGAAAGGGTAGGTGGTGATTTACCGTATGAGGGAATTCTGCTAACCAAGACGAAGAACCAAACACTTTATTTAGTCTAGCCTGAACATGTCCTCTCCGCCAAGTAAACTTCGATCCAACATAACCCAAATCATGAAGTCCACACTCATGCACCCATTCCTAAAAATTTTTGTCAATAACTGGTGCTGATGAAGATCCACCCCTTTTATCCGTAATATCCAATTTTAGCGTTAAAGTCTCCTCCAACAATCCAAGGTCTGTGAATATAACGTCCTACCCATCTTAAATGTGGCCAAAGGAAGTTTTGAGTTGAAAATTGGGGACTGACATAAACTTTAGTAAAATCGAAAGAGTAGGATCCATACGTTATTGTGGTGTGAATGAATTGTCGATAGCCTACCACCACAGAGACGTCAAAATCCATCATCCATAGCATCCATATCCCTCCAGCAAAACCTTCTGCTTCTACACAGAAGGAATAATCAAAACTCAATTTGTAGACGACTTCTTGAGCTCTCCTTCCACTAATTCTAGTTTGCACTAACACCAATATCCCTGGTTTCTAAATGCAAATATAATTCCGTAAAATAGTTTGAAAATGATTCCTCTGCCCCTTGACAATTCCAGATGAGTATAGACATAAGAGAAAAGTTGATGCTCTAACGAAAAGACTTCTAAGTCTGAGTGAGATCTGGAATTCCTTCAGGAGCATCACTACTGCAGCCTTCCGGAGTTTGCAGCACCACCTCATCAACAGAGCCCTGTTTACTCAAAACTTCCTCCATACATTTCTCTCCTGCCAGCAGATCTGGAGGTTTGGAGGGAGGAAGGATGAATTTGTTCCCATTGATTCAACAAAGATCCTCGAAGCCCTCGGTGCCTTCTAGAGGTTGATCGTGCTCTCCATCGTCCATCTCCCTTGACGTTAAAGCTTGCCTTTCACATAACATTTCATTATGAGAACTGATAACTACTACAATGTGTTTATCCTTTGAAGTGGGATGTAGCTGATGTTAGGAGATGGGCCCGAGCCCTTCTCATTGCATATGTTGGTCATTTTGCGGTCTCCACAGTCCTTGTCCTTTGGAACCACCAACTTTCCTTTATAAGCAACCCGTGAATTCTTTTTGGATCCATAAGATGTCGACACCATCCCATTGGCCTTTTGCTTTGCTTCTTCAAGTAATAAATCCAAAGGAACCCATTGGCCTGACCCTAGAGAGAGGCTAGGTTTATGTGAAGTTGACTGTTTGTTATTAATAACCCCCATGTTGTCTTGCTCTGACAGAATTGCATACCTAGAGCCGCCCACTCGAGTAACATTTCTGTGATTGCGTATATCTTGCGGAGCCTGATTTTTCTTTGTATTGCGTGGAGCTTTCCGTTGTACCTGGAGCCATGGGCCATATCCGTTGGTAGTCACTTCCTGCCTCTCAACTACTGGTGCACCAGCCATACCAGCCTCCCCTTTCGGCCCTTCTGCCTCCTTATTGGCCGGAGTAGTCTGATTTCTTGTGTGAGTATGTTGCCTTGTCAGGTAGAGCCCGGAGTCGTGTCCCACGATGCCACAATGGAAGCAGATCTGTGGCAAACCCTCATATGCCACTCTAGAGCGTAACGGAACACTGAGATCAATGTCCACTGCGACTCTTGCAAATTTTCCCCGCTGAGCATGCTTGCTAGCATCATCGATCTTTATGGTTTGTCCTACAAGATTACCCATTGCTGAGAGTATTATTGGATGATAACGAGCAATAGGTAGCTCTGGGAATCGAATCCATACCACAGCTCTGGTAACTTTTCCTTGCGACGGTCGGAACGTAGGAAGCCATCTTTGGACGAAAAGAGCGTGGCCGAAATTACCCAAGGTCCATTGGTTAAGGCATTGAGAGAATCTTCTTCTTCAATGAAATTCACAAGAAAGTAGTCATAGTCTAAATCGACCACCTTCATAGGTCCAAGTGGTTTCCCCATAGTCTTCAGTTGAGCAAATAACATCCTGTAATTAATCCGTCTACCAAGTAGTTTCACAACTACTGCTTTTTCTCATTATTTGTCTAGTCTCGACCAAATCCTCATCTAGCCAGTCAAGTTCTTCCGACGTTTTATCCACCATCGGTTTCCCTATTACAGTAGCGCTATAAGACGGTTTTGAACGTAGTGGAGAGTCTTTCACTCTATTGCGTATACGAACTTTTTTTGATAGATGGCCGTCTTAGTTGAGGGAGTCCAAAAATAAAAAACCCAATACTTTGTTGACCAAAAATACATGATAGACAGGCAGCAAGAAAGCCAATGTACAGCCTAAACTGTTTACTCGTGTCTCAAAATGGCCTCTTTCGCCTTGGCCAAATGAACAGAAACAGGTCTCTCAATTCAGTTTCAATTGCAACGGTGGTAGTGACTCGTGCTATAGAAATGGAGAAAAGGAGACGAAAAGTCAAGGAATCCGGCTGTGATTACACACTAATGGGATGACTGCATTAGGCATGATCAAATACCATTAAAAGCTTTTCGGGCGGGGCAAGCAACGAAAACCATGCAATATTACTTTCAAGTTGGGAAAAATGAAACGTAAAGTGAAAATAAAATGAATTGATCAGGGAAAGGCCAAGAACAGTGATAAGCATAGACCACGCAACGCAAACTGTCTCGAAGTCTAAATCATCGGTCATCATGTCCCCATTTCTTCTTAAAAAATAGATGGTATGCATGACCGACACGTAGAAACAAAGCAAAAGACCACATACCCCCCATGTTTGCGTGGCAATGTAATTCAAAGAAGACAAGTCCAACACAACACAAACAACGACTCGTGCACCTTTATATTACATTCGAAACCGTCCGGTTTGTTGTAACGTACGCAAACTCAACTGTTTAGGATATTTTTCTAATGGAATTAAAATGGGGGCACTTAGGCTTTGAAGGATTAATAAACAACAGAGGATGAGTGAAAAGAAAGAGAGTAGATTAAGTCTTTGAATGATGACACCGTCCCACTACTTTTCTTAGAGCATCTTCCATCCCTTTTCTTCTCGTTTCCTAGTCAACAACCGAATCATGTTGCCTATTTTATGTCTTAGGCAAAAATAATACTCTCTCTTTCTCTATATTCAATATGATTGAGGGCTTAAAAAAACTGGAAAAGGAAATTGTTATAAAATTTTGTCAAGTGCATCACAACTGTGCATGACTTACTACGAAAATGCCGAGAAACAAATAAATCCCTCCTTCCTGCCTAATCTATTATATAAAAGCTTCAACCGTCCCCACCAAGATATTCGTGCTGATCCTTGCATATGTATAGAAAGGAAATATACGCTTCGTCATGGCTGGGTTCAGAGTTCAAACTTTGATCTCGGCTCTTTCTAATCTACAAATTATAGGATGGAAGCTGCGCTAATGAGTGCCTCAACCCTTCGGCCCGTGGCATAAAAATAAACCACATATAAAACCTTTTCTTTTCCTTTTTGAGCATCTACTCCACAAGAATTAAGAAACGATAATTTGGTCCCAACGTTAACAAAAATGGGGATTTCAGTTCGGACAAGAAAGACAAAATCCTGTTAATGAAGTTACTTTCTTTTCCCTTCGTCTCAGTGGGACCAAACCCGTCCAAGCATCTAAACCGACGAGTCGGACATAAACGTAACAGTATTTTGGACTCGAGCCCTCCGAACTCCAAACTTACAGTTAAAAAGGGGTGGGACTTCAATATTGGGCCTAAAGGTTCGGGAGTAACCGAGTCTAATGAGTCATTGGCGTAATCCCGTAGACAGTGTTCATCTAAAACACCATTCATTCATTGTCGAACAACAAACAAAACCACTTGTTATATACACTCCGATTCATTCATTCATTCAAACGATACAGAGTATCTTCAGAAACATTACAGAAGGCTGCCACTCCCACACACAGGTGCAAAAGCCTCTCCCAACAGGCCCACTCTATAGCCTCAGATGCTGGTCGGTTCATGAATCCCGAAGGACATAAGGAACAAGATTTTCCTTGCAGTTTCTTCCAATCAGAAAATCCTGTCACAGTATGATCTTCCTTCAAGGAAAAAGATGACGTATTCTCTCAATTACAGTAACCACTAGCTCCACAGGCGCCCCATGCCATTGGGTTGCTATCACACCTCATCCTTCTTTGGATCCCGGAAATCACCAAGAAACCACTGGGGAGACTGATTGAACCCTTGTGCCATTTCTATTAGCATGGCCTGCAGTTCCTCCATACTGTAATTCTTTTCCTGCATAAGAAAAGCCACCGTCTCAGTTATCAATGGGATGAGCATATATTGATGGAAGCAAAAGATTCGTAACAATTCATTCAACACATGTTAACTGTTGTAGTTATGCTGACAATGGAAAGTCGTATTTTGCGCTCTCTCCTCCATTAATCAAGCAACATATTGGTTTAAAGCCTGAAAAAGGATTGACTTGTTTAGGAAATTCTTCTCCTGCTTCAGTATTCGCCTCTTAATGTATCCCCAGAATCAAAAGAAATAGCTACAATTGTGTCAAATGAAATTGCCAAAATTGCTAACCAACTTAAACCCATGTCAGTTTGTAATGTTACTTAAAGAACTAATTTTGAGATACTGAAGTTATTCCACCAAACTGCAATTCTCTTAGCAGAAAAAGATGTGAGTTAATATATTCCATCAAATTTTCAGCAATATTTCCTCGAGTGGCAAATGGGATTGGCTGAAAGAGATATTCCTAAGCTCGTGCATCATCTAATAATCATAAAACAGGCATGCACACCACCTCAAAATGATGATCCCTAGCTTGGATGCACAAAATTACTGAGACTAACCGAACATCTGTAGCTATGATATATTTACAGTTGCTCCAACTCAAAATTGGTCAATTAGTTATTTGAAGGAAATCAAATTACAAAGGCGCAACTTACTCGTACCTCCTTTCTATCCTGAGCCATCAGCGCCATCAAATCTTGCAGAAAATCACAGAACCCCTGAAACAAAACAACCATCACGAAACCCGAGCGTTAGATGAACCGAGAAGGTGGATGATAAACCAATCATCAGAATTCAATTGACACTCACCTCATCTTGTTCATCTTCAGAGTCATACAATCCAGCATCGTACAACGTTCTCTTCCTCTTGTCCGACAGAACTGTTGCCAAAAATAAACAATCAGAGACATAACACTAAACAAACAAAACAATTGGCAAAATACCATTGCAACTTCTCAAACAACGCAATCTCATTTAACAAACTTAATCACCTGAATAAGCCTCTTGGATTTGCTGGAACTTTCGTTTTGCTCCACTCAACAGAGAAGGCGTTCTCGTCCACCTATCTGGATGCCATTGCTGCAAAATCACCCACCAACCATTAACCATTAGCAAAACTGCATTACCACAGACCAAACGAAACAATTAAACTGAACCCAAAAACCAGAACTTTACCATTGCCATCTTACGATAAGCACGCTTTATTTCATCAATGGAAGACTCGGAACTCACACCCAGAACCGTATAATAAGAGCCGGTACCAAGCTCTTCCTCTGTCAACTCCATATCACTACCCACCAAAGATGATCACCTCTCCACAAGGTTCATAAGCTAAGCTACGAAGAGGTTGTCGAAGACGGAATAATAGTAAAACGCGTTGGGTACACGTGCACGAGTATACATGCAGTGGTATATATATATATAATAAAGGTAATAGCTAATGAGGATTGAGAATAGTTTGAAAAAGTGCTGTTTGGGAAAAAAATCTGAATATGTGGCACAAATAAAATCAGACGGGCAGACACAGTCATCCAAGTGTTTGTGTTAGGGTTGTCCAGAATGTTCCGGAACCTTACTTTGGCTTCTTAAAGACTCCACGGGGAGTGATATTTTGTCCTAGATATTTTGATTGGAGGGTTCTGGGGCCTCTTAGGCTTTTCGGGATATTTTTATTAGACCAGTCAGTGTGGGGACCACCAGTTAGTTATGCGGGTGATATAGGTCCTTTCCAAACGCATTACAATTGCGACACGTGCATCTGAAGATTCTAGGGTGTTTCGCGTCTTAGATGTCAAGTTTTCTCTTTTCCCGATGTTCCTGTCGAATTTCATCCAGATATTTACGGAATAAGATTAAAATTCCGTCCTCGAAACAAAAGATTTCATATCACAAATTAGTTGGTTTGGCTTCTCGATTGTACAAATACAATTATTATAATAATTAAATAGTAGATTTAATTAATAGATAATAACAATTATTTATTTAATGAATTTATCTGTTTAGTATTAACTATTTATTTATAAAATAATTTATAAAATATAACTAAAAAAATTATAAAAACATAAGTATTATTTCTTAATATTTCTTTAAATATTGTCACAAGAATTTAGATAGAACGAAGAAGTTAACACTATCATGTCAAAGTTAAAAGAATATGTATATAACGAGATGATAACTCTTTGTATATTTCGAATAAATTTGGTATTAGTTAAATTAAAATTATTAAATTTAAATAATAAATTCATTATTTCTATCTCTATCTTTATCTATTTCTATTTCTATCTAAATGAGTAATTTGTAATAACTTTTGAATATAATAGTCTTTTAATATCTTAATCTGGGTTCAATCCCCCAACTCAATTATCTAATTATCAAATATAATTATCAACAGTTTGACATGATCAAACATCTAAAATCTTTTAGCCCTAAAAAAAAAGACTAATAAGTCATTTACAAAATAAGGATATAGTTGACATTGGGAAATGATGGTGTTATACAAAAAATGTGCTATTTTAGAATTAAAATAAAATATGATTTTAAATAAGATGGTGTGCTTTAAAAATTTGGGACAACTTATAGCCTAAGTTTTAATATGTGTTATTATAAAATTAAAATCAAATATGTTTTTAAATAAGATGGTGTGTTTT